>APFE031133940.1:128509-148376 GCA_000404065.3 Pinus taeda
ATTATTACTAGTCTTTTTAAATGTTACATGTCTGACTCCATATTAAGTATTGAAAAAATTACTTTGAATAAGTAGCAATAAAAGGAATAAGAAATTCTCTCTTTTTTATATTGAAATATTGCATTTATAATTAACATTAGATTTTTTTGTTATTAGATTTTTTTAAATGCTATATATCAACTCCATATTAAAAATTCAACAAATTACATATCTTTTTAGAAATAAAAAAAAAAATGAATTGAGTCTCATTCAAAGTTGGTTTTCTCATTTGGATTTCCAGACTAAATATAATATACAATGTCTTTTAATTTTTTTTAGATTTTTAAAATATTATACTTTATATATTCATGTGTTATTTTTCATATTAATGGCTATCTTAAAAATAGAACTCATTAATATTAGAACTCATTTAACTCTTTAACATGGAAGTTTGCATTCATATTGTAGTATTTTGATGGTCAATACCTATTAAACAACACTGCATTCTCCATAGTTTGGTGATTCAGGTGAGATGGGAAATGAAAGGCTCCTAATCCAAAGCTATTGTAAAGAAAGTAGGAGTTCTTAAATTGGTTTGAAGAGCCATTAATTTATTTATCACTTGGTTGAATTCTCTTACACTTTTGGTTAATTTAATTACATAGTTGGGGGTTAATTTAATTACATAGTTGGGTCATATTCTCTTTGCACATAGGTTATTTATCCATAATAAAACTTGTAATTTAATATATATATTAACAATAAATATTTAATTTTGTTATTTTTTCTTAACGTTTCAAGAAAAAGAATTCCTACCCCAAAGAGAATAATATTAGAGGACAGTATTTGGATGTTAAATGGCTTAATAAAAAAGCATTGATGCTGCACTGATGTGTCAGGAATTACGGATGGCTTTACCTGAAGATGCCTTCAAAAAGAAAAAGGATGAATAATAATAAGAGGATAAAAAAAGATGAATAATAATAAGAGGAGGAGAAAGACCAGTAAACTGACGGAGAGGGCAATCGAAGGAGGAAGAGGAGAAAGATCAGTGGAGTGAGTGAGTAAGGAGAGTGGATAATCTTTCCTGGTAAAGATGTCAAAGGAAGAAGTGAAGGGAATTTTGGGTAACGTCCTATTGGCCTTCCAAATCTGCTTGGGCCTCTGGCAGTTTTTGAAATTAACACCACTAGGGGCTCTGCTACAAGGGGGAGTGGGCTGCTTGTTGCGGCCTTTGGGCCTCTTCCCATCTTACACCCGCCTTCAATCTCTGCAAGGACGCCTGATCAAGAGGGTGGGTAACTTTTATGAGTTAGAACGACGTATTGATCCAGCAATTAGGAGAGACTGTCATGATGATGAGATTCGATCGTCCTACTTGGGCACCGAGTTCCGTTTGGAGAGAAGAGGAAGTGACAAAAACATCATGTTTGTCAATGGGAAAATGTGTTATTACATCACACAGTACATCTGGAACGAAGTGGCTTACACAGCTCACATGCTCGTCATAGTCAATGCCGAGGGCCCCAATGCAGTGTTTATAAAAAATTATAAAGAAATCTGGGAACAGGTGGCCACCGGCAGGGACATGACTTTCGAAGAAATTTTAGATGGTATAATACTGGACAGCCAGAGTGTCAGGGCTATAATGGGTAGTTCTATGCTAGTGCCTGTGGACTTGTCAGCTTCTGAGGAAAAAATACTGAAAATTTTAAACTTGGGTGGGTTTTTCTTACAAACCAAGAAGGTCTACTGGTTAATCCCCGTGTTATTAAGCTTCATTTCCACAGTGTTGGAATTCAGCACACCATTGAGGAAATGGATATACGAAAAGATCAATCTCTTGTTCTGTTCTACAGTGCATCTAATATGTGACCCACTGCCCCGCTCGATGAGGAGGCAGATATATGGTTTAGGTAAGTTGGTGGAGAACTTGATGCCATCCAACGACATAAGCTTCAAGGTTACGAGGGGCAATATAACTGCTACCATAGCGGGAGGTGCGAAAGTCCATGATGCGGGTGCATTAACTTTGGTGCCTTTGTTTTTCTTGGAAGAAGCAGCACCACAAGCCACTTTTCATTGTGACAACATTGAAATACAGTGTAGATTTAACGCAGTCACGCAGAAATGCATCATACAGGCCACCATGTTTAACGAAATTTCTGTGATTTGTCGCAGTCGGCATGAGTTTTTGTGCATCCTCACATTGGTTTCGTCCATCGCAAAGAATGGTTCAGGTTCGTTGAAATCTTATGGACCTCACCGGAAGGTCTTTCTTCGCCCGTTAGACCAAACTGTGTACAGCCTTGTACACAATAATTTTCCAAATGTATATGAAATGAAATTGGAGAATGTAGTTGTTAAGTAATCAGATTTGTTTAAATAATTTTCCCAATATATATGAAATGAAATTGGAGAATCTAGTTGTGAGGTAATGAGATTTGTTTACAAGTTCTGTTTATAGCAACATTGTCATTTTTACCTTCAAGATCTTTCAGGCTTCCATAAAATCGTTCTTCGTTTTGATCGTGTAAATACATTTAAATATAAAACTATAAAATCAAATTTTATTTATTTTGATTCAAACTAATTCAAAAATGCATTTTTGTTTTTAGCATTTAAAATGCGTGCACGACGCATTCCTAGGAATGTGTGCATGTTCCTGTAGTCATTTACTTTAAGTAGTGGGAAATAGTTGATAGTTGATGGGGGGTTGGAGAGAGCGAGTAAGGGTGGGGAAGAATGAGTGGGTAAGTGAGGGGAAAGAGTAACATTAATGTGGGTTGGAGAGAGCCACTAGGAGTGGGAAAGAATGAGCTGATAAGTGAGCGGAAACAGTGAGTAAGAGTTGAAAAGTGAGAAATAAAGAAAGAGGATAGGGTAGGAGATAGAGGGAGATAGTTATGGTTGACACATGAAGGTAGAGAGATAAATTTGGAGGGGTGGTTATGAAGGGGAGAAAAATAAAGAGGGAAGGAGACAATGGGGGAGGATAGAGAGGAAGAGTGGGTGATAGATAAATGACACAAGTGTTTGGGAAAGAGAAATAGAGAGTTTTGATGTTTTTTTATGGCTTTATGCTTATCATAATTTACTAATCATTTATTTTATATCAGCATAGATCTATTTTAAGTATGGATTTAACGTGAGCTGAGGGGATCAAATTTCTTCACATGCAAACTTTTTTAAAGTGCAAAATGCAATGATATTTTTCATTGTTTAAATTGTATTTTAGTGCTAAATAGAATATATATGGGACCAAATAAATGTTCTAACCATAAAAACTTAATTTTTCATGATATATACATACTTTTTAAAATTGATATATAATATATACATAATTCATATTAAAATATTTTACATAACATGTGGCAAATTTAAATGGTTTTTTACTATTAATGTACTTTTCAGTATATGTCAATATTAATTCATATTAAAATATTTTATTGATGACCCACATTGAATATTTTTTTATATACAACGTTAAAATATTTTGTTTTAATAATTTCACATTAAAACAATTGAGGAATGTAGTGATTTCACATTATTCAACCAAGATGAATGTGAAATATGACATTATTATAGTAAACCATGGTTAAGTATAATCAATGTGGTCAACCACTGTCAATTCAGTGAGATATTTATGAATCATTGACTATGGATGATCTTTAGTTTGACACCCATATTCTAATAGTAGAGACTCAATTCATAAACATTTCACTAAAACATAATCCTAAACGAATGTCACAAGTGGTGTAACGTTAAATGAAATTCACAATTTGATGAAACGTTTTCAAAGCTAACTTATGTCAAACAGATACATTCCTTAGTGGTTGTGTTGTGTTGCAACATACATCTTCATTCTATTATGTTGAATTATGTCATTCCTAAATGGGTATATCACATTGTGATATTCACTTAGGGTTAGGTCACCATACAACATTCCTTTAAGGTTATGTTTCAATGTGATGTTTACAAATTGCATCCCCCATAACAGAATATGGATTCTAGACCATAGGTCATCCTTAGTCAATCATGATCAACCATAGTGAACATTCTTGTAAGCTCAATCATGTTTAAACATAAATAACATGCTCATGCTCATGCTGATAAGGTTTATATAATTAGTTTGCAACATTCATCAATGATTACTTGACATTGTTCAATTCATTTTCATGGCTAACTTATCTAAAATAGGTTCCAATTGTATGAACACCACAACTACTCCCATAAGGCCATTCATAGTAAATAATATATTTATAAGGTTCTAAGGCCTTCAATTCATCCCTTCATGTGGCTTATAAGTTTCATGGATTCCTCATAGAATATTTTAATAATTTAACTTAAATGTTTTCTGAAGACTTCCCCTATTTAGTCTTCACCATAAAAATTTAGGATTTATTCTTGGAATCATATTTCTACACGTGGACAAATTTCCTTTGAGCAGTATCTATAAAACTTGTCTGCATGGATTGTCCAAGCCCAACCTTCACATTTAAGATCCACTGGTAGTCATCCACTACGAGTCAAACATCAAAGCTTCCTAAGAGGTTGAGTTATAGAATTTTCCTTTGTAACTTGTGCTTTAGATTTATATTCAAGAGGCTTATTACAACCATCTCATCATTAATAGAAATTGATTGAGATATTACTTTGAGTTATTTTCTCATGAAAAATATTAACTTTATGTATACAATCCATAATTATTGAAATCCAATTGGAAATCATTTAAATTACACACAACCATGAATAGAAAATTCATAATTATACCATATTTATGATTTTTGGATAATAAATTCAAAGAAATTTATTTGGAAATAGTCCAATGTTGACAACCAATATGAGATGGAGCATTTTCCATCTAACCATAGACTCAGCAACACATAATATTTCTATAGTTGGCCACCCCTTTTCTACGCCATGATACCATGGGGGGGAACCACTCACACCTAATTTAATGGGGTGGTAAAGGAGGATCTTCTTTAGTGATATGAAAATATTAGAGATATCCTCTACATGATATGATTGGGTTCTCCACAAACCTTGCATGTCTCTTGATTGGTTAGCATAACAATATATAATACCTTCACTACTTTACAGTCCCTCGAGGATATCCTTCCCCATTACTTATCATTGTTGGCATTATGACTAATGTGTTGTATTTGATGGAAATCTACTTGATAAAGATGATTATACAGGTTGGTACATATGTGATAGAGAGAATGGATAAAGGAATATCAGTTCAGAGACAGAGAGATGATAAAAGGTGAAGTTTATGGAAGTATACGTGGGTTCTGTGAAGAAAAGTCACGTACATATGTGGGTATGGTAAAGAAAATTCGCATACAATTTTCACGTCATGGTATTGTCAATGGTAGGGATCTTGATCCAGGTGGATATTCAACCTATACCTCTAGTCAGCTTCCTCTATTTCCTTATTTATTTCAGAATTTACTATTTTTATCATTTTTTCGGGTCCTGAACTTCCAGAGCAGTTTTGACCCCCTAAACGGCATTTTTTGAGGTTCGTAACAAGTGCAATGAGCTATGGTCCTACCACAAATCCTGTAGTACTCAGAAAGACCTTTCCAACAAGGTATCGTACACGCCAAATGAAGATAATATGACCAAGTTACGAGCCCAGGAAGTTGGTTGCCCAACTAACCTATACGGGGCCCACAAACTCTTGGTGTTCCATCTCCTAGGGTTAAGGTTTTGTTTGTTTACGGTTTTCCCTTGTTGTTCAAAAATAAATAGGCCCTTGAGCCTCACTGTAACACAATTAAGAGTCATGTAGTTGCCACATCTCTTCTGAGAGATAAGCTACCATCACCCGAGCTAGTTTATTTTCATTATGTTTGTAATAATATTTCAGTATCCTGATATTAATGAAATAAAGTGTTATTTTTGTTGCATCTCTGTATTTATTGTTATATATATAATTTTTTGCATTCATGTTTAGGTTTGTATAAGTGGTATCAAAGCAGTCTGCTCTTTCTCTGTTTTTCTTTGTATGTCCCCAATGAGGTCAGGGTATAAGGAGTTAGGGCTCGATTTGGTTGAAGTTTTGCAAGATCGGCCTCGCAAAACCCAACAAACTCCTATGGCAAAAGAAAAGAAAGACGAGGGGGCGGGAGATCCTATCAAAATATAGCTCGAGGAAGCCCTTGAGCGACAGAGGAACGTGATGATGGATAACTTTGCCCAGATCCTTCGATGACTACCCTCAGGCAACACATCTTCATCCAGCAGCCACTTTGGATGCACCACTCCTTTGAAGGTACAAGTTAACTTCGACATTCCCATATTTGAGGGCGAGATCGATGCAGACGTTGTAGATAAATGGTTGAATCTGTTGGAAGGACATTTTTTAGTTCATGACTTTTCCAATCGGGAAAACTTTGCAGTTCTCAAATCCGCCCCACACGTCAAGGACTGGTGGGAAACCTACTGTGAACAAAAGGACGAGAGGGAATCCTCACTGTTTTCAACCTTACCCACTTGGGATTCTTTCTGAGATGCCATCAAGGAACAATATTACCCTATCAGGAGCTATGAAGATAAATACATAGAGTGGACCACGCTACGAAAGGGAAGGGCCAAGATGTGTCAGAATTCATAACTGTTTTCCATACCCCCTGCACAAAATTGGGTATCAAGGATTTTGAGTGACATTTGGTACTAAATTACTGTGGATGCCTGCATAAGTACATCAAGGACGAGATGGATTTCTTGGACATATCCTTGCTTGACACGACATACCGATATGCTGTCAAGATTGAGTAGAAGTTTAAACAGAAGAAGCGAGACTTTGGATCTATGAATCTGAAGCAGGGAAAAAACGCCCCCAAACCACAAATCAAAGGCCAAGGCTAAGGCGAGATGACCCAAGAAAACCCGTTGAAGCCGTAAGAAAAGAAAAATTCCCTGAAGACAAAGAAGGACACGAGAAAATGGTGTGAGTTCCATAAGATCTCCACTCACAGCACAAGTGAGTGTTGAGCCAAGCAGTCACTAGTGGTCGAGATGAAGGCTTCTGAATCATACACATGTTCCAACTTTGAGTTAGAACCCGATAAGGGGAATGGCAAAGGGAAGCAGATCCTTGACGCAGAACCCAGTGCCACCATGGCCACCACCAAGATCTAGAAGAATGAGCTTGAAGATCTAGAGGAGGGGGGATGCCTCTTCTACTCACATATGTGGGTGAAGGGTTCTCTGCTACAGTTCATTATCAACATCGGGCCCCAAAAGAACCTCATTTCAGTAGAGGTCATGAAGCGGTTGGGCCTACCGATGGAAACACATCCACAGCCGTACACCATTGGGTGGCTTCATCAAGGATGAGATCTCTATGTTAGCTAGCAGTGTCGCCTTCCCTATAGCATGAAGCCCTTCACGAATGAGGTATTTTGTGATGTTTCTCCTCTTGAAGTTTGTGATGTATTATTAAGACAACCATACCTGTGGAAGCGTCATGATGTATATGAGTCTAGACCTTGCTTTGTGATTATTACTTTGGGAAATAAGTTGTACAGGATACCATAGGTAGCGCCACCTACTGCCATCTCTTTGATCATTGTAAAGCAATGCAGTAAGATCATTTCCCATACCAGGAATTTTTTTTTCCTTATGATTCACCCTAAGGGAAAGAAGAACGTTGTGGCCATGACTTCCAAACAGGGCTCCTCTGCATAACAGCAGTAGATGGACAAGGTCATGGAGGAGTATTGGGACATTTTCTCCTCACCTACAGGGGTACCCCTGCATTGCCAGATCAAGCACTCCATCGATTTGACCCTGGGCACGTCGCTACCGAATGGACCAATCTATCGACGCTCTGTCCTAGAGAATGATGAGATGAAGAGGCAGATTCAGGAGTTGTTGCAGAAAGGGCATATCAGGCCAAGCTCATTATCCTGTGGGAGGCCGATTGTATTGGTACAGAAGAAGGACGAGACCTGGAGACTTTGTATTTATGATCAGGCACTGAACAAGATCACTGTTCGAAATAGGTACCCAATCCCACAGATTGACGACCTTTTGGAGCAGTTCAAGGGGGCCAAATATTTCAACAAGATTGAATTAAAGTACGATTATCACCAGGTGCCTATTGAATCCTCTAATGTGTGGAAGACTTCCTTCAAATCCAAGGAGGGCCTTTTCAATTGGTTGGTTATACCTTTTGGGTTGACGAATGCCCCCACAAACTTCATGAGATTGATGGACGACATTTTGCGACCCTTCACCAATGCATTCGTGGTGGTGTATTTAGATGACATCTTGATCTTCAGCCAGAGTTGGGAAGAGCACCTCCACCATATTCGACATGTCCTTCAAACCCTGTGACAACACAAGTTTTGTGCCAATTTGGAGAAATGCACCTTTGGCATGACCCGGGTTCAATATATTGGGTACATCATTGATGAGAAGGGTGTGCATGTGGACCTAGCCAAGATACAAGTCATTACGGATTGACCAGCCCCAACCACTCTAACAAAGCTTCACATCTTTCTGTGTCTTGCCGATTTCTACTGCAAGTTTGTGTTGGGGTTCTCTCATATCACTTCGAATTTAAGTCAAGTCACCAAGGGCGGAGCGAAAGAAAAGTTTTTTGGTCTGAAACCTAATAGATGGCATTTGCCGAGTTGAAGCATCACCTTTGCTTTGCACCAATGCTCACATTACCAGACCTGCAACAACCATTTGAGATTGAGACAGACGCATACGACTATGCTATTGGTGCAATTTTTACTCAGCAAGGGCATCTAGTGGCTTACCATAGTGAGACGCCTTCAGACACAGTCTGAAAGTATCCCACCTACGACAAAGAAATGTATTCCATTGTGCAGGTCTGCCATCAATGGAAGCAGTACATTATGGGGAAGGAAATGGTCATCCACACAGACCACTGACCCCTGCAGTTCATATAGACACAATGGTGGTTATCTGTTGGCATAATATTGAACAGGAATTTGTTGAATGGTGTG
This sequence comes from Pinus taeda, assembly GCA_000404065.3. Classification (NCBI taxonomy): domain Eukaryota; kingdom Viridiplantae; phylum Streptophyta; class Pinopsida; order Pinales; family Pinaceae; genus Pinus; species Pinus taeda. Next base: position 137,482 of record APFE031133940.1, read on the forward strand.
AGCAGCATGAACAAGAGCAAAGACTATGGTTTTATGAGGTTTAGGAACACAGAGATTTCTTGTCTCGAATGGATTGATAGGCTTAAAAACCATAAAATCATTCCCTAATTGAAGGGCACAAAAAGTAGACCTGATGAATCGCAGATTCAAAAGTTGCAAAGCATACATAGTTTCTTTTGCATTAGGATAAAAAAGAAAATTGTTTCAACCAGTAACTTTTCAAAATTAAATCGTGTTTTCTAATTATATTATGTATTGGAATGTTTAGTTTGAATTTTAATAAAATAAATTTTAATTTTTATATTAAACTATGTTTTTTTATATATATAATATATATATATATACTATTATATATAAAATTACAACACTTAAATTATAATTAAATTCATAATATAATCGTGTAATTCCAATACATTTTCTACCAAATTCTAAACAAATTATAATATATTATATTATATACTTATTATAATATATATAAGATATAAAGTAACTGTTGGGTAAAGGTTGGATTCAAATAATTTCAAGTTAAATTTACTAGCTTGTGATGATTCACTCGACCGCGATATCACGGAAAGTTATGGTTCTTTAAACAAACATTTTTTCAAGAATTCATAATTTTTATTTATTTGTACAATTAAAGATTTTTGATAATTAACATTTTTTAAAATGTTTTTTTTTTTTTATTAATAAATGATAAATATTTTAAAAAATATATCTCTTATATTATTTTTATTACATATTTATTATTTTTTTAAAAACATTTTAAATATTAAAAATAAAAATTTAAAATATTATAATATAATCATTGTGATTAATGTTTACTAACAAATTAATATATTCTATCAAATCTTAATAAAGTAAGAGAGTAATTAAGACTTGTTGATATTTTATTTTTTTGAGAAAAAAATCAGGGAAAGAAGATCACTGTAGTTTTGTTAATTTAAGAAAATTGGTAATGTGATAAATGTGTTGAAAATAAGTCGAGCAATCTAAGAGAAAATGGTTTTCATTTTCAACATTTCTCTTTTAGTATGGAAAAGCTGACAGATTCTTTTATCCCAAGGTATTTTAGAAATAGACAAACTCGTTTCACTTCAAAATTTATGAAAATTACTTTTTATATTGTTAATTAGATTTTTGATAATATGAAATCAAATAATTAATTCTCCTCATAATTATTATATTTCTTAAATATTCCAAAATTTATAATTCAATTATATTGAAATTTAAAATCCAACCCTTCTTTTTAAAAAACACCTCTAACATTTCCATGCAAAGTTTTAAACCAAAAATATGTTAAAGTGATTTGAAGGCAAAGTTAAATTGAAACTGGAAATGTGCTACACACCAATCTTGTTTTCTTCTGGTTGGATAAGGCATTTGATTTGTGATCTACTTTCATGTATGAATAGTAAATTGAGAAATCTCCGTCCCAAGTCGAAGGCAAAGGTTTGCTTATCTGATTTTAAATGATTATAGAAAATAATTAATAAATTAAGAAAATGTGCTTTAGAAATTTCAAAAGGTACATGTTGGTTTATTTCTTTTGAAATATTCTATAAATTAAAACCCGGAGTGGGGTTTGTGCTAGTTAGCTTTTTTTGTTTAAAGATTCTTAAATTTCCTTGGGATGAAATGGCCAGGGAAAGGGCTAAGGAAAAAAATATATTGATCATCCAAGTTCCTGAGAAACTAGAAAACATGTGGTTAGGATAATGACCAATTATCAACAATGTGATAGCAACTCTTATCAGGTCTCACAAAGTAGTCTCCATTAGAGCATGTGGGGAAGTAAAGCCAGAGCACGACATCCAACGAGAAATTCAAGACTTTATAAATAAACACATGCTAGCCATTGAGTAATCGATCAAATTATATATTATATATATATTATATATATATATATATATATATATAAAATATGGTCAATGTATTATAATCATAAAAAATATATATTAATTTGAAAATGTCAACATAATAATGATAGTTAATTTAAATATATCATGGTAAACAATAGTAAATTATAGTCAACTATACTCAAATAAATTCAAATCGACTTATTCACTAAAGAATTTTCTAATCAACATAATCATTAAGGAATGTAATAATTCATCAAAAGTCAACTAGTAATAGTCATAATCATATCTGACATCCATGGTTAAAAATATGTTAGCTTGTGACATTCACTAACCCTAACTAAATATCAACTTGTGACATCCATTAATTGTAAATGAATGTTGATGTAACCATTTAGGAATGACACAATTCGAAATAATAAAGATATATGTTGAAATGCACTACTACCATTGAGGAATGTAGCAATTTCACATTATTCAACCAAGATGAATGTGAAATATGACATTATCATAGTAAACCATTGTTAAGTACAATCAATGTGGTAAACCACTGTCAATTCAGTGAGATGTTTATGAATAATTGACTATGGATGACCTTTAGTTTGACACCCATATTCTAATAGTAGAGACGTAATTCATAAACATTTCAGTGAAACATAATCCTAAAGTAATGTCACAAGTGGTGTAACCCTAAATGAAAGTCACAATGTGATGAAACATTTTCAAGGCTAATTTATGTCAAATAGATACATTCCTTAGTGGTTGTGTTGTGTTACAACATACATCTTCATTCTATTATGTTGAATTGTGCCATTCCTTAATGGGTATATCTTATTGTTATATTCACTTAGGGTTAGGTCACCATGCAACATTCCTTTAAGGTTATCTTTCAATGTGATGTTTACAAATTGCATCCCCCATAATAGAATATGGGTTCTAGACCACATGTCATCCTTAGTCAATCATGATCAACCATAGTGAACATTCTTGTAAACTCAATCATGTTTAAAAACAAATAACATGCTCATGATCATGCTCATAAGGTTTATATAATTAGTTTGCAACATTCATCAATGATTATTTGACATTGTTCCATTCATTTTCATGGCTAACTTATGTAAAATAGGTTCCGATTGAATGAACACCACAACTGCCCCCATAAGGGAATTCATAGTAAATAATATATTTATAAGGTTCTAAGGCCTTCAATTCATCCCTTCTTATGGCTTATACGTTTCATGGATTCCTCATAGAATATTTTAATAATTTAACTTAAATGTTTTGTGAAGACTTCCCCTATATAGTCTTCACCATAAAAATTTAGGATTTTATTCTTGGAATCATATTTCTAAAATCCACGTGGACAAAATTCCTTTGAGCAGTATCTATGAAACTTGTCTGCATGGATTTTCCAAGCCCAACCTTCACATTTAAGATCCACTGTTAGTCATCCACTACGAGTCAAACATCAAAGCTTCCTAAGAGGTTGACTTATAGAATTTTCCTTTGTAATTTGTGCTTTAGATCTATAATCAAGAGGCTTATTACAACCATGTCATCATTAATATAAATTGATTGAGATATTACTTTGAGTACTTTCCTCATGAAACTTAATAAATCTATGCATACAATCCATACTTATTGAAATCCAACTGGAAATCATTTAAATTACATATAATTATAAATAGAAAATTCATAATTATACCATATTTGTGATTTTTGGATAATAAATTCAAAGAAATTTATTTGGAAATAGTTCAATGTTGAAAACCAATATGAGAAGGAGCATTTTTCAACCAATAAAATACTCAACAACACAATATTTCTACAACTGGCCACCCCCTTGCTACGTCATGATACCATGGGGGGAACCACTCACACCTAATTTAATGGGGTGGTGAAGGAGGATATTCTTCACTGATATGAAAACATTAGAGAGATCCTCTACATGCTATGATTAGGTTCTCAAAAAATCTTACATGCCTCTCGATTGGTTAGCATAGCAATATACAATCCCTTCACTACTCTACAATCCCTTGATGATTTCCTTCCCCATTACTTAACACACATCAATTTGTGACCCCCTCTACTTAGCCAGGTTCTAGAGCTTCCCTACCAATATTTGACATGCAAAATTCATGTTTAGAGAGCTTAAAACACATGAATATTGATCCAATCTACAATTTTTAGTTTTCGTGGGAATATTTGGGTACCCAAACATAGTATGTTCACTCAGAACACCCTAGGCTCAAGCTTCCCACTTGAGAATGGTAGCATTCTACCAATGAATTTGTTGCTACAGGAACTCATGTGCCTTTGGTCTTTCTATGTATTTCTAAATTCCCCTGTGAATGATTTGTTCACACCGATTTCAATTTGTGAGTCTTCCCATTCTAGAATTTTCCATGTTCAATTTTTTTTATTGTTTTATAGCCCATTGTTTGCCTCAATCTTCCAAGAAAATCCATGGGTCAACTTCAAATTCCATGGAATGTACTTAACCCATTACTTCCATTGAATTCTGGAGTTCCATTTCAACTATCACCACATATTCCACAATTATGAGAGAGATTGTTCTATGTACTAAGCCATTGCACATAAATGGGTTCCTAGGCAAGAGGGAAAAGAATTAGTTTTGAATTTGAATTTGATGGCAAGGCTTCAGAAAGATAAATTTGTTAAAACACCCTCACCAATTCCTACTCGTGGTATCATGGTCCATGTTAATGATCTCATTCTTAGTTAGTTACTTGCACTTTTAATTAACAAAAAAATACATACATTTTGTTCATGATTTTAACGAGTTCAACATTTACATGTGAACTAATGCAACAATAATATAGTTACATTTTTAACTAGAAGTGAAAATGAAGATACTATAAAGAAACTTATTTTGTAGGAAATGAAAAAATGAGGCAATTAACATTGTCCACGTCATCCTTTTATTTTAATAATAAAAACTACCTACTTATTAAATGCACTATTATCACTTTATGCCTCCCTATTTCAAAATCTATCTCAATTAATCCCAGGCGTTTGGAAAAACAAAGTCATGTAACAAAGAATATTGACTTGATTGACGGATAATCAAAGAAAGCAATCCTTATCCTTCATATAAAATAAATTAGTATCTCTCTTAAAAAGACTAAAAAAATTAAAATACCATTTAAAAAATGGCAATGTAAAATAAATTTATAAATTAAAATACAATTTAAAAAATAAAATAATTAATTACCATCGCATAGATCTTTTCTAATATTTTCCTCCACCAACTAGGGAGAGAAAAGAAGGAAATAATAGATAAAAACATAAACTTGAAAGTGAGGAATATTTGTTAAAGATGAAGCTTGAGGTCTTTTCTAATATTTTCCTCCACTAATTAGGGAGAGAAAAGAAGGATATTTTCCTCCACTAACTAGGGAGAGAAAAGAAGGAAATAATAGAAAGCTTCAAAGTGAAGAATATTTGTTAAAGATGAAGCATATTTGTTAAAGATGAAGCTTGAGAGTTAGGATAAATATGACGATAAAAGTAAGAGAGAAAAATATCTCTTAAAATAAAAGAGATAAAAATATGTTTTATTTATTATTCATTATAATATAATAAATTATAATATGTTTGATTCATTATTCACCCTACTTCACAAATTAAATAATTACATTATAATAAACATATAAATACAATTTATAAATTAAATAATTGCATTACAATTAACACATTGATATATATTCATTAATTATAATAATGAATTAATATCTCAGAGCATATTAACATAAAGTATCTTGTGCCACAATAAAGAAAAAGGATGTTGCACTTTAATCATAACGTTGTGGGTCTAAACTTTATTACTTAATCCTTCTTCCTTGGAAAATAGTAATCCAAGCTTCATATATTGTGACGAGGCACAATGGGTATCGTAGCCTCGCACAAAGGGCATCCCTTTTGTTTATAACAAATCCCCATTTTCTACCGTAAATGTTACATTAGGTGCATTTCTGCTTATCAAAAGAAAAGTGTTAAAAATAAAAATATAAATTATAGATATATCTTTTACATGTAATTTTAGTTGAGGTATTTATTAAAATTTATTATATTGTCTTTTTTTTTTGAGAAATGGAAGTAGGGAAAAATGCACAGGGTATTGATATCAAATTATACTTGGAGAATCTCATATAAGGTCGAGTATAATCTCATATAAGGTATGTAATTTGAAAAAAAAAAATTGAAAGAATAGGGATCTATATTTGTGTAGGAATGTAAAAAATACATATATAAATGTAAACACAGAGATGTAATAGAAATAAAATTCTATTTCATTAATATTAAAGAACTAAAATATGTTTACATATAAAATAGAAATAAACTAGTTCGGGTGATGGTAGCTTATCTTTAAGAAGAGATATAGTGGCTACATGCCTTTGAACTGTGTTAAAATCAACCCCAAAGGCATCTTTATTATTGAACAACAAAGGAAAACCCTAAACAAAGAAGACGCTAACCCCAGGAAATGAAACGCCAAGAGTTTATGGTCCCCATTGGGGTTAGTTAGGCATCCAACTTCTCGGGTTTGTAACTTGGTCATATTATCTTTGTTTGGCACATATGATAGCTCGGTTGAAAGATCTCTCCGAGTACTACAAGATTTGTTGTATGCCCCTAAATATTGCTACAAGCTTGCTGCAGACCTTAAAAAAACGTTGTTTAAGGGGTCAAAATAGCTCTGGAAGTTCAAGACCCAAAAAATTGCTAAAAATAGTAAATGTCGCTATAGTCAAGGAAACAAATGAAACCGACTAGAGGCCTAGGTGGAATAGGTAGGTTTCCATCAATATCCACCTAGATCAGTCCCCTCCCACCTTAGGTAGCAATGGTCCCCATTTTGTGCAGAGCCTTCATTAGGTGAGGAAATTTTTGTTGAACTTCGTCCTTGATGAACCACTTGCCCTGGTGAAGGAGTTGGCCTTCTTTGACAACTCGATATAGATGGATCCTATATTGGTGAGTGTTTTTTATCTGTGTGTCCATGATCCTGTTATTTGTGGCTTACTTAATGTAACTTGGGTTGAGCTCTATTGGTGTCCACTGCTCAACAACATCGGATGTGTCCAACAATGGAGGAAAGTATGGTCGTAGCCAGTCCACATTGAATGCTAGGTGCAGACCAAGTAACGGTGAAATGTTGAGATCAAATGAATTGTCCTCTACAGCCTTGGTATAGTGTATGCCCATATTGGAGTGGGCAAAGCTTGCGGTGGGACCCAGCAAGGTGCTCCTTCTACAAATGTAACCAAATGTTGCTGCCCAACAGGAACTTATGTGGCACTTGATGTTGATCATGAAGTTTCTTGTACTTGTCATTAGCTCTATCCAATATGTCATGGACCTGCTGGAAAATGTTCTGAATGCACTCAATCAAGTTGTTAGCCCGATCAGCTTCGGATTGGACATGAGCTGAATCTACTTGAGTAGCTACAAATGGTATGGCCACATCAATGGGACATAGTGGTTGGAATCCTAACCCCACCTGAAAGGGGATGTGGCTATTTGAGCTATGGAAAGCTCTATTGTAGTTGTGTTTGACATAGTGGATGATTTCATCCCATGTGTGTTGATGCTTCAAGTTGTACATGCGCAAAATGTGCATGATCATCTTGTTGACGACCTTTTTTTGGCCATCAGTTTGGGGGTGGAAGGTCGTGGAATTAGTGAGCTTAGTATCCATCATTGAACAGAGGCTTGACCAAAATGTAGTTAGGAACCTACTATCACAATTTGAGAGAATGGACTGTGTGATCCTAAAATGTACTCATACTCGTTCAAAGAATATCTTAGCAGTGGATTTTGTTGTGATACCCTTCTTGCAAGCCGCTAGAATGGCCATCTTAGAGAATCTGTCGATGACCACGAATACACAGTAATTGCCATGCTTAGTCGAAAGAGGTCCGACATGTAATCAATGGAGATAGATTTCCAAGGCTGACTAGGAGTATGCAGAGGAGTATATAGGCCTTTCTCCTTGATTATTGGTTTGGTAATGGCACACGCAATGCGGGATCTGATGTACTTCCCAACATCTTGTCAAAGGTTCAACCAATAAAATACTTTTGTAGCATTACCACTCTTTTCTCTACTCTAAAATGTCCAACAACTTGACTGTAGTGCGCCTCCCAAATCATCTTGGCATGCTCACTTATACGAATGCAAAGGTGTCCCAAGTGGAATAATATTGTGCCCTACAGGTGAAGAACTCTCTTGCCTTCCAAGAGCATCTCCTATGTGTTACTAAATTCTGGATTGCTCTTGTAAAGATACGGCCACCCCAAAGTCTCGTGTCCATAAGAGTCGAGAACAATTGTCAATGTTATAGCTGGTGGTTGGATGAGACAATCTACAACATTATTGGTGTTGCCATTCTTTTACTTGATGTTCAAATGGAAGTGTTTCATATATGTGGACCATTTCTTACGGTGATCGTTCTGCAACTTCCCTTGTGTTTGTATGAACTATAGGGGTTTTTGGTCTATGTGGATGATCATTTCATTCCCCATAATGAAATGCTTCCATGGTCGGCAAGCCTACACAATAGAATACATTGCTTTGTCATAAGTGGGATACTTTTGGACTGTATATGAAAGTGTGTCACTGTGATATGCCACCGAATGCCCCTTCTAGGTAAGAACTACACCAATAGCATAGTCGGAGGCGTATGTCTTAATTTAAAATGGTTGTTTCAGATCTAGTAATGTGAGTGGTGGTGCAGAAAAGATGTGATGCTTCAACTCGACAAATGCATTTTGTTGGGATTCAGACCAAAATAACTTTTCTTTCATTCTTCCTTTAGTGACTTGACTCAAAGGCCAAGTGATATGAGATAATCCCAACATGAACCTCTGATATAAATTAGAAATACCGAGAAAGATGTAGAGCTCTGTTACAGTAGTTGGGGCTGGCCAATCTTGAATAACTTGTATCTTGGTTGGGTCCACATGCACACCCTTCTCATTAATGATGTACACCATATATTGAACCTACATCATACCAAAAGTGCATTTCTCCAAATTGGCATACAATTTGTGTTGTCGTAGGGTTTCAAAGACCTATCAAATATGGTTTATGTGCTCTTCCCAACTCTAGATGAAGATCAGGATGTCGTACATGTACATTACCATGAATGAGTTGGTAAAGGGATGCAATATGTCCTCCATCAGCCGCATGAAGGTTGTGGGGGCATTCGTCAATCAGAAATCCATGACTAGCCATTTGAAAAGGCCCCTTGGATTTGAAGGTAGTATTCCACACATCGGAGGGTTCAATTGGTACCTGGTGATACCCAGACTTCAATTCAATATTGCTTAAATATTTCCCCCCTTGAATTGGTCTAGAAGGTCATCAATTTGTGGGATTGGATACCTATTCTGGAAAATGATCTTATTCAATGCCCGATAGTTAATACAGAGTCTCCAGATGTCATCTTTCTTCTATACCAACACAATCATGCTCCCATAGGGTTATGAACTTGGCCTGATGTTCCCTTCCTGCAATAGCTCCTGAATCTACCTCTTAATTTCATCATTCTCCATAACTGAGGGTCGGTAGATCAATCCATTGGGCAGCAAAGCACCCATAGTCAGATCGATGAAGTTCCTTCCCTAATCGTGTAGGAGTACCCTTGTGGGTGAGGTGAAGATGTCCCTATACTCTTCCACAACCTTTTCCATCTGCTACTACCATGCAAAGGAGCCCTATTTGGAGGTTGTGGATGTGGCCACCGTCTTCTTCTTGCCCTGAGGGTCAATCATAAGGAAGACAAATTTCCTGGTCTCAAAAATGATCTTGCTGCATTACTTCGCAAAGATTAAAGAGATGGTGATAAGCGGTGCTACCTCCTGTATCCTGTATAACTAATTTCCCAAAGAAATAATGACAGTGTAAGGCCTAGACTCATACACATCACAAAGCTTCCACAAGTTTGGCTGGCCTAATAATACATCACAAACTTCAAGAGGAGCAACATCACACAATACCTCATCTGTCAAGGGCTTGATGTTGTAGGGAGGGTGACATTATTGGCTGACGCAGAGATCTTGCCCTTGGCGACAGCACCTAATGGTATATGACTGCAGGTGTAGTGTGGTTGGTAGGCCCAATCGCTTCACAATCTCTGCTGAAATGAGGTTCTTTTGGCTTCCACTATCAACAATGAATATTATGGATCTTGGTAGTTGTAATGGTGGCACTAGGCTTCGCATTAATAATCTGCTTCCCTTTTCCATTCCCCTTGCTAGTTTCTAACTTAGAATCAAAACATGCATCTGATTCAGAAGCCTTCAGCTTGGGCACAAGTGATTTCTTGGCTTGAAACTCAATTGTGTTGTGAGTAGGGATCTTATGTAACTCACACCATTTTCCTATGTCCTTTTTTGTCTTCATGGTGTTGTTCTTTTCTTGTGCCTTCGATAGGTTGTCTTGGGTTTCCCCTATTTGGGATTTTCCTTTATTTTGTGGTTTGGGAGTGCCTTTCCCTTGCTTCAGATTTGCAGATCCAAAGTTTCGCTTATTCTATTTAAGTTTCTGTTCAATATTGACAGCGTATCGATAGGTGACGCCAAGTGACGACATGTACAAGAACTCCATCTTGACCTAGATGTACTTGTGTAGATAGTCGTGGTACTTAACTATCAAATGTCGGTCAGAATCCTTAATACCCGGCTTCGTGCAAAGGGTATGAAAAATATTTATGTATTTATCTTCATAGCTCCTGACAACATAATATTGTTTCTTGATGGTGTCTTGGAAATAATCCTAAGTCGGTACGGCTGAAAATAGTGAGGATTTCCTCTCGTCCTTTTGTTCACACTAGGTTTCCCACCAATCCTTGACATGCAAGGTGGCTTTTAAGAGTGTAAAAGTAATCTTTTCTCGATTGGAAAATTCATGAACTGAAAGATATCCTTCTAGTAGATTTAACCATCTATCTATTACGTATGTATATATCTGGCCTTCAAATATGGGAATGTCAAAGTTAACTTGTACCTTAAA
>APFE031133960.1:10418-81833 GCA_000404065.3 Pinus taeda
TTTAAATGGGTAATATTGAGTCTGTAAGTAGTTTTGAATTGGAGAACTGAGACTGTCGGAGTCGGAACTCTATGGTTAATTTTGTACTGACTGTTGTTTAAGTTTTGAAGAGCCTTACGACCTCAGCCGAAGGTGAGGGATCTGGAACTTCTGAAGGATGGTCTCTCCGATATACTCATTAACTAGATTGTTTAATAGTTGAACCCTTTTATGGTAAAATTTTCAAGATGAAGACATTAATAGAAAGGCTTTTGTTTCATTTCTCTTCTGTGTATTTTTAATGATGCTTTTGGAATGTCGAAAGTTAGCCACAACGTTCTTCAGAGTGAGACCTTAATTGTCTACTCTATTTTTACAGATGTGAATCTCGTCTATTCTTGTTATTGAAAGGACTTCTTGACTGATATTTGGACATACACAAGGTTTCTAGGTTAACTTGTAAATTCCTTTATGCTTATAAGATAATTTTTCTCTAATTCCTATCATTTTGATTGAAGCATAAGATTTTTTGTGATGTAGTCGTGAGTCTTTTGTGTAAGTAGATGATGTACTTGTTCCGCATCGACTTACGTTACAAGGAATTGGTTTATACTATCCCATTTGGGATCCAAGTAAATATGTGAGAAATTTGTTCTCTTCTTGTCTTGAGAAAATAAAATATCTCCGTTTTAATGACTATCCTAGCTATTTTCCTATTTTGACTAAACATTAATTCTATAAATAAATCTGCAAGTCACAATTACAGAAATCCTATCTTTTACAAGAATCCTTTGACATTTGTTTGTCTTCTACAAGTCATAGAATTTCCTTACTTTCTTTCTGCTTTCTTTACTCTATGTATAGATATTTCTGTCACTTCCAGTTTTACCATGCAATTAGGAAATTTTAAATTACTTTTACATCCAAGTACAGTAGTAATGGTCATGATATCTTTTAATAGGTCTTCTATGATTACATAGAAGATTTCCTTCTAGTTTCTCTATATTTACTCTGCTTTTATTTTTCAATGAAATGATTCTGAAATGAAATTAATAAGTTTTCCTCGCTATAGTTATAATGACAAAGACCCTATCTTTAAGTTTACAGTAGTCACTTACAGTCATTATTTATTGAAATGATTCTGAAATGAAAATAACAAGATTTTCTCGTCATACTTAAAATAACAGAGAACATGTCTTTAAGTTTACAGCAGTCACTTACAATCATTATTTATTAACACAACCTTAACAGACAAGCTAGATTGCAATAAATAACTTATATCAGATATTGTTTTTACTTATTTGTTTACGGTACTCCGGATTGATTCAAAAATCAAGATCTGCACTTAATTCCTCCCTGCTGTGAGATGCCATATTTGGTCAATCTCCCCCTTTGCTACTCCTGGCTTCAGGGGTTCTCTTCCTCAGAGATTTAATATTTACTGGCTATCTTATCCTTACCAGACATAGCCTTCCCAGACTGTCTGAACCTTCAGCACAGTATGTAATTTGTGTTCCTGATCTCAGATACCCATCCTCTTGACCATTTTTTGTAATATACTGTAGGATTTAGTTTTGGAATACATAACTATTTACATAACTGATTACATATTAAGAAAAAGAATAGTATCTACCCATAACTAAAATATTTATCCTTTACTAACTAAAATTCCAAAAATGGTTTATAACTCAAAAAAATAGTAATAGTCTGTTTGGCTATAGTAAAATTAAAATATTTACATTAATGGTGGATATTACATCTTCCCCCCCACTAAAATGGAACATCATCCCGATGTCCCCTCCTGCAAATAAACCTAGAAAGTTCTCTCTCATGACCTGTTCATCTTCCCAGGTGGCCTCTTCTGTCCCATCGTGGCCCCACTGCAATTTAACCTTTGTGATAACGTGTTTCTACAATGTTACTTCTCTCTGATCTAGTATAACCAGAGGCTCGACCAAGAATTCATCTTCCGGTTTGACCTGAACATTGCAACAAAAAAGGTTAAGTCATTAACTAGTTATATAAAACATTTGTAACATATACATACACACATATATATACCTTACCTTAGCCAGCTGTAATCTCTACATCCTTACCAGGTATTCTGACTCTCTTCTAGTTCTAAAGTTAGCACAGGCTTGTTCAAGACCAGATTGTTCAGTTAAAAGTCTATAATAGTTACTTTAAATGGGTAATATTGAGTCTGTAAGTAGTTTTGAATTGGAGAACTGAGACTGTCGGAGTCGGAACTCTATGGTTAATTTTGTACTGAATGTTGTTTAAGTTTTGAAGAGCCTTACAACCTCAGCCGAAGGTGAGGGATCTGGAACTTCTGAAGGATGGTCTCTCCGATATACTCATTAACTAGATTATTTAACAGTTGAACCCTTTTATGGTAAATGTTTCAAGACGAAGACATTAATAGAAAGGTTTTTGTTTCATTTCTCTTCTGTGTATTTTTAATGATGCTTTTGGAATGTCGAAAGTTAGCCACAACATTCTTCAGAGTGAAACCTTAATTGTCTACTCTATTTTTACGGATGTGAATCTCGTCTATTCTTGTTATTGAAAGGACATACACAAGGTTTCTAGGTTAACTTGTAAATTCCTTTATGCTTATAAGATAAGTTTTCTCTAATTCCTATCATTTTGATTGAAGCATAATATTTTTTGTGATGTAGTCGTGAGTCTTTTGTGTAAGTAGATGATGTACTTGTTCCGCATTGACTTACGTTAAAAGGAATTGGTTTATACTATCCCATTTGGGATCCAAGTAAATATGTGATAAATTTGTTCTCTTCTTGTCTTGAGAAAAGAAAATATCTTCGTTTTAATGACTATCTTAACTATTTTCCTATTTTAAATAAACAATAATTCTATAAATAAATCCACCAGTCACAATTACAGAAATCCTATCTTTTACAGGAATCCTTTGACATTTGTTAGCCTTCTCCAAGTCATAGAATTTCCTTACTTTCTTTCTGCTTTCTTTACTCTATGTATCGATATTTCTGTCACTTCCAATTTTACCATGCAATTAGGAAATTTTAAATTACTTTTACATCCAAGTACAGTAGTAATGGTCATGATATCTTTTAATAGGTCTTCTATGATTACATCGAAGATTTCCTTCTAGATTCTCTTTATTTACTCTGCTTTTATTTTTCAATGAAATGATTCTGAAATGAAATTACTAAGTGTTCCTCGCTATAGTTATAATGACAGAGACCATGTCTTTAAGTTTACAGCAATCACTTACAGTCATTATTTATTGAAATGATTCTGAGATGCAATATTTGGTCAATCTCCCCCTGTGCTACTCCTGGCTTCAGGGGTTCTCTTCCTCAGAGATTTAATATTTACTGGCTATCTTATCCTTACCAGACATAGCCTTCCCAGACTGTCTGACCCTTCAGCACAGTATGTAATTTGTGTTCCTGATCTCAGATACCCATCCTCTTGATCATTTTTTGTAATATACTGTAGGATTTAGTTTTGGAATACATAACTATTTACATAACCAATTACATATTAAGAAAAAGAATAGTATCTACCCATAACTAAAACTATTATCCTTTACTAACTAAAATTCCAAAAATAGTTTATAACTCAAAAAAATAGTAATAGTTTGTTTGGCTACAGTAAAATTAAAATATTTACATTAATGGTGGATATTACATCTTCCCCCCCCCCCTAAAATGGAACATCATCCCAATGTCCCCTCCTGCAAATAAACCTAGAAATTTCTCTCTCATGACTTGTTCATCTTCCGAGGTGGCCTCTTCCGTCCCGTCGTGGCCCCACTGCAATTTAACCTTTGTGATAACGCGTTTCTGCAACATTACTTCTCTCTGATCTAGTATAACCAGAGGCTCGACCAAGAATTCACCTTCTAGTTCGACCTGAACATTGCAACAAAAAATGTTAAGTCATTAACTAGTTATATAACACATTTGTAACATATACTTACACACATATATATACCTTACCTGGATATCTTTCCATTGGATTATTTGTTTAGTGTCATATACATATTACTTAAGTAGAGAGACGTGAAAGACGTTGTGTACACGAATATGACTGGGTAAGCAAAGTTGATAAGCCACCATTCCTATTCAAGCGATGATTTGAAATGGCCCACAATATCGGGGTGCTAGTTTGGCACACCTGGCCCATTGTAAGGTTCTTTTCTTGGCTCACACTCGAATGTAGACATGATATCCTACCTCAAATTCTCGAAAACTCCTCTTTCAATTGGAAAAGTTCTTTTGCTGGTCCTGAGTAGCCTTTAAATTAATCTGAACCTTTTTCACAGTTTCTTCCATTTCCTCCAACATGTCCGGCCATAGTAATAGTTTGTCCTCTAATCCACTCCAACTTAAATGTGCTCTGCACTTATGTCCATATAAAAATTCAAAGGGGCTCATGTGAAGGGATGCATGGTACCTATTGTTATATGCGAACTCCACCAGGTGTAAATAATCTTCCCATTTTGTGGGATATTGCATTACATACATTCGCAGCATGTCTTCAGCAACTTCGTTTACCCTTTCAGTCTACCCGTCCGTTTGTGGATGGTAAGCTATACTGAAGTGAAGTTGTTTGCCCAATCCCTCAAAGAGAGATTTCCAGAAGGATGACATAAATTGTACATCTCGGTCTGAAACAATCATTTTAGGGATTTCGTGCATTTTAAAAATTTTTCTGCATAAAAATATTAGCAATTTGGACTGCCTTATAAGTTGGTTGACTAGGTATGAAATGGGCGTATTTTCTCAATCTTTCCACCACCACCATGATGGAGTAATTTTTCTTCCTTGATTTAGGCAGCCTAGTAATAAAATCTATAGATATGGTTTCCCATTTCCATTATGGAATAGGTAGAGGGTGGAGTAACCCCGTTGGGTGTTGATGCTCAACTTTCACTTGTTGGCATTCCAAGAATCCGACTAAATATTCTGCCACTTCCTTCTTCATACTAGGCTACAGAAATTCCTTCCACAAGGCAAAAATCATGCTTTGGTATCTGGGATGACCTGCATAAGGAATCCTATGGTATTCATCCAAAATTAAATTTTTGAGATGCTATTGTTTTGGCACATAGATTATTTACCTATAAACTATTAAATTTACTACATTTATTTCATAACCCAGTTGTTGTAGACAGTTGTTAGAAATTTTTGCTTGTTGCCATAATTTTCTATATGTATAATCCTGCATGCCTGATTCTTGAATCTACCCAAAAAAAATTGTTTGTGATTCACTAAAAGAAATTTCATATAAACAGCTTACCTTTCGACTTAAAACATCTGTGACTCGATTTTCCTTCCCTTTTATGTGTTTGATGTAGAAATTGAATTCGCTTAGGAAGTCTACCCAACGAGCTTGCCTGGAATTTAAAGTTGGTTGCATGAAATAATTAATCAGACTATGGTGGTCAGTCATTAATGAAAATCTCTTACCAAATAGGTAATGTCGCCACATTTGTAAGGCATGAATGACCGATGTCAATTCTAAATCATATGCTGAATATTTTTGTTCATATTCTTTCAGTTTGCTAGAGTCATAAGCCACCACCCTACCTTCTTGCATAAGTACACCACCCACTCCCTCCTTACTAGCATCCGTACAAACCACATAATCCTTGTTGGGATCAGTGATGCTTGTGATGGGTGCAGTGGTAAGGAAATGCTTGAGCTGATCAAAGCTCCTTTGAGAATCAGGGGTCCACTTGAAAGTTCTTCCTTTCTTTTGTAAAGAAGTAATATGATATGCCACTCTAGCAAATCCTTCCACGAACCTTCGGTAGTAACCATCCAAGACCATAAATGATCCTATATCGGCCACATCCTTTGGCGTTGGCCACTCCATAATGGTTCTTATCTTTTTTGGATCAATCGCAATTCCATCCTTGGTGATAACATCACATGCACCTGTTCCTCTTTTCATTTGCAAAATGTTACAATTAAGGGTGGAAAAGATGAATTGAATTTAGAAACTATCTAACTAATACTAATAAATTGATCTATGCAATGAAATACATTCTAAGCTACAACAATCATATGTGAAGAAAGATATGAAATGTAAACCTTTCAAAGAAATCATAAACAGGAAATCACACACTATTTTTTTGTTGTGATGGTGGGGTCCTCTAATCATTCTCCCATGAGAGAGATGAGATAGGGATCATAGTCACAGAATTTTTGAGTGATTATAGTCTATTGAATTGCAAAAACTAATCAACATTCTAAGCTAAAATAAATAAAAATAAACTCTACTGAACTACAGTAACTAATCAACATTCCAGGCTAAAAGGAATATGAATAGACTCTACTGAACTGCAAAAACTAATCAACATTCTAGGCTAAGATCTTCAACCCTCTGAACTAACTCGCTGACGGCTCAAAATAAAACTTATCATTATCATTCCAAAATTGTCAAATACATCATCAAAATACCAGTTGCAAGTTCTTCAACCTAATGGTCTCTTAGCTACAATAAAAATTCCAATCATAATGAGTTTCTTATCATGTTTATTTATAAAAAATGGTAGCTACCAACAATTCCCTAGAAAACAGGGATGTTTCACTACCTAACTCAAGAATAGGTGGATCTAGATCTACCTTGAACTAGACCGGATTGGCTTCCAATGATCTTGGTCTGCTTGGCTGCCAATGAGCTTGAGTTGATGAGAGATAGAGTGGTGATATTTTGCTGATTTGAGGAGTTAAGGAGGTGGACAACCTACTAGAATCAAAATATGTTGTTCACTCTGAGATCCTTCACTCAAATTATCCAAAACTTTCTCCAATTCTTGCATTTAACACACATTTGGCCACACAACATTGCAACACATATTTTTCTCCTCACACTAAGCATAATATAACCAAATTTGTAGATAAATGTGAGAAAAAAGATAATTTAATAAATTGGAGGATGGAATTGTGACCCTTATGATATATCTATTAATGAGCCTCATCAAGACCATCTCTTCATAATGCACCCTATTTCTTCACAAATTTGGAACCTGATCTATCAAGATCTTGGTATCTGTGTCGAGTGGTAGGGTGAATAGTTTAATGAATCATGGAAAAATTGGTGGTTTGAAGTCAATCCAAAATATATTTGGAACATCCCTTGGCTTACATGATGGGTATTTGGATGGGTATAATCATTAAAAATATTTAGGACAAACCTGTCTTTCTTGATCGGATCAGTGCTAAGATTTTAGAAATATATGATCCTCTTCTTGAAGAGGATGAGAGATTCAATCGAAGCTAGGTGATTTCCATAAAATCCATTGATCAGTCCAAGCCTTGGGCCTACTTTGATGATTTGGATCAAAATGGAAGGTGTGATGGTGATGTAGTACTTTACGCCAACAATCACTTCTATTACAAGTTGATGGCAAGATTGAGTCTTAGCACAAATAATTTTTTTGAACTTTATATTTTAAATTTACTTTTTCTATATGAATTAGAAAAGTTTTTTTGCAACTATAGGATTTTGGGTACTCAAAATTTATTATAGATTGGTTGAATCAGATTTATATATGTCACTCACACTCTGAGTAATTTATTGGATGAAGCTTCAATGTTAAAAGCACAATTTGATTTCATTTCTTATGAACACATTTACAGGGAAAGGAATACACACTCTGATCAACTTTCCAAGGAAGGTGCGTAATAGGACCATGGTACTTGGTGGATTACAAAACATAATGGTATTGGGAATTATTAGTATTATCATTGTCCTTTTATTGACAACTCACAAGAGATCACAGAGATATAATGACTTTATTACTTCTGATTGGATACGAACAAATAGAATTGATGACTTTATGACAACAAACTTTTTGATAGAACTTTGTTATTATAGTTGGATTTTGTTGTATATATTTAGTTATGAAATGGTCTAGTAGATCAGGTTTTTGGAAAATATATGTAGCATACTATTTCAAATGATTGTAGAGTTATTGAGATAGACAAGTTTTTGATATACTTGACAAGATCTACAACATGTAATTTTCACTATTTATTAATGGAAATTATGATTTTCTTAGGCGAAAAAATTATTAAATTTAATAAAATCCTTAATTGTTAAATTTGATTATTTTGAATTACTAAGATTTAGATCATTCCTCTTTATATATTTGAAAAAAAAATCTCCTTAGACTTCCCTATAGTATATGTATATATATATGTGTTCTATGAACATTTAAAGCAACATGTTTACTCATTTTTGGGATTGATTATCTTATTTATTAGTTTTTATATTTCATGGTTTAAAAGGAAAAAAAGCTTTATATTTCATTATTGTGAGTGTTAGTAAGAGGACGACTCCAATAGTATCCTTGTACAACCATTTATACTTACAGTCTAAAAAATCTTATGAAATATCATTACCAATTCCCAAATACATAGTTAAAAATATATCATTTCTTTCTTTCAATTGTACTTAAAAATATGTTCCAAAAAATAAGAAAATCTAAAACATTATCAAAATTATAATACAAGTTAGTGACAGAAGGATTTAAAAGTGGAAGGTCATATCTCCTAAAAGATGACCTTCAGAGAACTCTAGAGAAACTCGAGTTCCTCCATCAAGAGTGAGTCCCTTTTTGGAGAGCTTGTGAGTGGCATTGTTGATTTCTCTTATAATATCGTTAAAAGAGTCCACTTGAAACTACATATGGTCTCTCAATTTTGAGTTGAGTATGGATTGGACTCTGTTCACTAGAATATTATTTTTACATGAACCCCAACTAATTACCACTTGAGAATCACCCATAATCTAAATCTTAAAAATCCCCATAGATTGTACAATGTACAACAATAGACAAGTAGAAAAAAAATCAAATTTCATGTCAGAGCTACACTAGAGGCATATTGGACAAGGACATAATGTATTGCAAATCGTAAATAGACCTTAATAGTGAATAGACCTCAATTAATAAAAATTATCACAAAACCTATCGATATATGTCTTTATTAACTGAGATATGAGGTATAAGGCCACCAAGATGTGTCACCATCAAGATAACTACTTTCTATTTGGGCTAATGTTAGCCAACTAAAGTGTAACCCACTAAAAGTAGTAATTTTTTGAAGCATAGCTGCAAAGAGGCCTATAATGTATTAACTTATTATTAGAGTCCTTATTTTATCCTTCTACAGTTTCACTTACAATTCACTTATAAATTACCTATTCCATTACAGACGAAAACGAACAGAACATGGAAATATGGGTAAAAAATTGTATAAAAAATTATGAGTATCAAGTTGAGAGAGAGAGATAATTCAATGTATAAAAGCAAAATCTAAATAATATAACAATTTCCTTTAATACTTTTATTATTCATTCTATTCACACTACTCCCAATATCATATTTTCATGCCTCAATGTTTTATTTATACATAGATAATCTAAATTTATGCAAATATATCTATATCCTTTAAACTCAGCAAAATTTCAAATAAATTTGTAACTTACCCTAGCATCATACATAAAATGTAAATATTTGTTCGTTGGATGGAATAAGACACTCTTTTCAAAACCATATTTGGAATTTTATTAAACCAAGATAATCTTAGGAAAATAAACAAAATTACAACATTTCATGATATTTAGGAAACCAACTTCCTTACATAAATTTATAAGACCTTCTAGAGGTAAACAACCGAGCTCACATTTGAAAGATGCTTCTACATTAGAATACCAATCAAGGAAAACTAGTTCATGGGATTTGTCCCATGAGTTCCTCAATATTCTTTCCATAATAAGATATTTGTGTTGTTATCATGCATTTTTCTTCCTCAAGTGGTTCATTCTTCTATTTGATTAAATATATGTTGAAAAATTTAGAATGAGGATGATATGTGACAATATTCTAAATTAAACATTATACATAGATAACAAAGGGTGTAGAAAGAACCTTCAAATTAGGGCTCAAGGACATAACAAGGCCTCCATTCATCCCATTGGAGTATAAAAGAGAATAAAGAGAGCACCTTCATCTTAGGACTCGAGGGCATAAGAATGCCTCTGATCATCTCATTGGAGTATAGAAAACTAAATGACTTTCCCTCCACCCAGAGAGAGAAATAAATCATTACCTTAGTTGATCTGAAATTGGAGGATAACTTCTCCTTCCTAAAAAGTGATCGTTCTCTTGACACTTTGCGAGGAAAAATGGGTCTTATGACAAAAATGGTTTTCAAAGGTCTCTTCAAGGACTATGAGTTAATTTTTTCATGTAAAACTAAAACATAAACAATGTCTCATCATTTAACTCATGCAAGAATTCATGAAGAGAAACAACAAAAAGTTTGGTGATGGAGTTCACCCCTCCTGGGCTATATTTCTTGGCCTACCAACATAGATAGACTGCTCCATACATGAAGTGAAAAAGAATACACAAAGTTTGCTAATAAAACAAGTGGCTAGTTTCCTCTTCAAGGAAATGTTTTCCTACCAAAAAATCTCACTATAAACAACATGACAACCTATATCTAGTCATGAAACGATTAACAATAAAAGATGTATCCTATAAAGACCTAATACCCCATCTCAAAATGAGCATACATGAGCATACAACTACTTAAATTCTACATTGAGGTACAAAAAGAAATATTTTGTCAATATGACATAGTGATAAAATGACAAGATGGGCTACACCCTACAAGTCACATCTGTTGCAGTTAACTTTTGAAGGTAATAATACCCCTACAAGGCATTCTTCATGCTCAACCACCTTCAAGGAATGCTTCAAAACAACGATTGATCCACACACACATGGACTTAAAACTACAAAATGTCTCTTCATATGTGATCCAATCATAAAATAGTGGCAGCCATTGGATCCAGAATGTCCAAAACCCCCTATCTGGACTCTTCTTGAGCTCCAAAAGGCCAAAAACTCACCAAGTTATGGCTCTAACATGATCTGTCAACTCCTTCTCTATTATTGGTCGTACAAAATGGATAAACAATCTAACAATGCTACAATTCCACCTCCTTTTCCACTGAAGAGACAACAAATTCACCCTCAAAAGGTGAAAGTTGTTGGACAATTAATTCATCTAATAACCCTTAGGTGTGAAAACTATGGCCATATAGGCCATACGCTTGAGGGCTGGGGCTAGCCACATGCCCCCACCAATGTAGCCCGTTAATTTCCAAGGCAGTGGTCTTATAGTGCCCGTAGGTCCAAGGGCAGGGCGAACAGCCCATAAGGCCAATGGCCAGGCAAATGAACCACCCTTACCGCCATAGACCCCTCATCATTTTTCGTGTTCATGTTTTTGATAATATGGCCTGGGGCTAGCCCCCATTCAAACTCCTTGTTGAGTGTTGTGTCATGGTCCCATGTAGGTGACAAGTGACCGTGGGCTAGGGCAACCTCTAAAACCCTTCCCATTGGTGCTCATACTCTACTCCCACCGGTGGTCATGTGGAGTCGCAGAACCAGGGTTCACGACAAAGTCGTGAGCCCCAAAATCCTTGCACCTAGGGTCATGTGGTGGTAGGACCCTTATGGAGTAAGAATCACCCTTTTGGCGCAGTGGCAAGGTGGTAGGTTGCTCGAATGCTACCCAACTTGTCTGACCCATACAAACATTTTGGTCAACCGTACATTTCCATGTGCCAGCCTATGGTTGGACCATGTGGCACACCCTCATTGATCCACCACAGCAAAAATAACCAATCACAATGAGCCAACTTTTCTAATATGAGGCTTCCATTTGGTAGATCCTTGTTGGTTTTTACCTAACCGGTCAAACTGATGATGTGAGCAATATGACTGCCTAGTCAACAAACCTGCTAAGTTTTTAGCTGTTGGGCCAAATGATCAGAACACAATAAATTGGGCATTCGATGTTGCATTGAGGTTAAATGAGTGTCATTGGATTCTGAACATTGAATAATTCAACCTGATGTTAGTTTCAATAGCTTCTGGGCACTTTCATTTTTGAGCTAAAATTTGATCACCGGATCATACCTCCCCACTAGGAACTTTTGGTCTCCAAAAGTTTATTTCTCCTAGCAAATAAAATGAGTTTTAAACTCAAAATTACACAAAAAATCAATCAATAATGCTTTTTTTTTAGTTCCCTTCAAGCTCCAATCAAGGTACTCCACCTATCTTCTTCATGAAGACCTATTGTCCTATCAAGAATCGAGCATAAATTCTTATTGCAGATGTAGGAACAAAAATACCGATGAGTGGAATCTGAACATTCTCTTTAAACCCATATTTTACGGCTGAAACAACTTCACCTTGAAGTTCCATTTTTGAAGACAAACTTGAATTTCCATCTTCAAAATCGGAAGCAATACAATGTCTATCATGCACTTATTTAAATTTGTTTTCTTGTCCTCAAACTGAGCTTGTACAGAAAAGAACACTACTGCAAATATTCGATGACATCATTGGATTTTCCTGAAAAAATATAGTCATCTTGTACTATGTTAAACAAAGATTTGATTCACAAAAAGTTTCATCTTGAACACTTGCAGTGGTGAGTACAAGACAAAATGTACACAAACTTGGACGACAAACACTATACATCCTAAAAGTCCTTAAACATTTGGAATTATAAGTAAGCTAACGATAGAACATGTCAATGAAAAACATACTTGTTGCACATAGTGATTATTCTTGTTCACTTTACAAAAGTACCCACAATAGGTAATGACAACAATAAGTATTTACAATTTAAAAAGGAGTAAAATATACAAACAGTCTACCCAATGTTTGCCTCTCCTAGGCTTATGGGCTCTCTTTTTGCATATAATTTGCTTTGAAGGTTTCCTTAGGAATGTTGTGATTCCTATTTCCCACCTCTTGATTCCCTTACATTGGTTTTCATAACCTATTTTTCCTTCTTGGAACGAAGCTATGGATGTAGTTTCCAACATTGTTCATTCCCATGCCCATGCATCTTGCAATGGGTACAAAAGTAGTTTATCTTTCTTGTTGACATGAAAGTCGTCAAGTGTTAAGGAGCTTCATCATGCTTGATGCCAAGGATGTGATCCATTATTTTTACCATTACCATGCATTCTCACAAACAACCACACAATGGTCAAATGCATCATAGAAAGTGCGAGGATACATATTCGACAAATAGTCAAAATTACAAACATTTGGAAAACACCAATGAGATTTATACGTATCTCTTGGGCTACAAATTTGACAATGTTGTGTGGACGATGACATGTAAGGTATATTAAATAATTCATCTCTCTTAAGACACAAATGAACATTGACATATCATCCTCTAACGATTGATTTGCCTCAAACCATTTAAAGCATTATCCAAACTATTTTTTACCATATCCCATTGCTTGATATTTTGGTTTCTCTTCTACCATGCTTGGATTACTAATCCGTTGGCCATTGATGTCATGGCCTCCTCCTTCACAATCTGTTTTATAGAGAAGATTCATACCAATGCTTATAGTGTGTTATTCAAATGTTCTGAAAGTGGTATTATGAACATAAAAAAAGGATTTGAACTTGAAATGCTTATTACCTCCTTAAAGTTTCCATCCACCTTTTCTTCTTGAGATGATGATGAAAAGTTTTGTAGATGACCCTAGCTAGCCACTCTTATCAATTGGCATATGATGATAATCTATGAGATGCTTACAAAATGCACATGCATCAGTTTCCTCATAAGCTCCATAAGCTTTCTAGGAAGGTAGGTTTTAACCCCATACAGAAATTACCTGCATACGAATTCTAAAATGCAGAAAATAAACAATGCAAGAGTATAACACATAAAACACATATACACAGAGATTTTACCCTGGATCCCAAAACTAGGACTACCGTCTTGATTTTTCATTATATTCCTTTCAATGTTACAATACATATTTATACATGCCAAAGCATCCAATACCATGGACCAAAAACCATCGCATCCAAAACCATGGACTAAAAACCATCGTGCCCAAAACCATGTGCGAAAATTATGCACAAAACCACAGGTACATCCGCCAAACCCAATATAGGGTCCAAAAACAAAATTTTCTAGGGCGCTACTTCAAACCGCATAGAGGGGGGATACCTGCACCGCTCAAACCCCCTGTGACCCCCTGGGATGCAATCGGTGGAATGAAAGGGGAGGCTCAACCCCCTCGCTAACCCCCCGGTTAACTACATGGGCTATTCGTGGTAAGAATATAACACAACCCAACACTCTTCCACTTGTTGTTTTCTTTCCACAAGCGACCACAAGAGAGCTCGGTCATTTATCCATCCCTGCAATGCCATTGTTTCTCTACACCAAGGGAACTTCTCAGAGCTCACAAATGTTTTCAATGCATATGCAGTATTCTTCAAGGTGTCCACCTTTACCAACAACACCTTTTTTCCTTGTGTCATTTCCCTCACAAAGTGATACTGAACATCAATGTGCTTTTTATTTGAATGATATGCAGGGTTCTTTGCTAAGAAAATTTCACTTTCGTTGCCATAGTCTATCCTTATAGCTTCCTGTACTAACCCCATACTTGAACACAATATCTGCAACCAAACTACTTCCTTCCTTGCATGAGTGGCTACCATGTATTCTGCCTCTGTAGTTGATAGTGCCACTACATATTGTTTCTTACTCATCTAACTGACTACACCTCCAAATAGGTTAAACACATACCCACTTGTAGATCTTCTCTGGTCTAGATCTCCAGCCCAGTCCGCATCAACAAATCCATGAATGTCTAACACTTTGTCTAATCCTAGTCATCCTTGGTAGCACAAACCATAATCACTAGTGCCATGCAAATACTTGAAAACCCACTTCACTGTTGTCCAATTGCCCTTTCCTGGTTTTGACATAAACCTACTCAATACGCCCACTACATGTGCAATGTCTGGTCTAATACAGACCATTGCATACATCTGGCTACTGACTGCACTTGCATATGGAACACAAGACATGTCCTCTTCCTCTTCTTGTGTCTTGGGACATTGTTCAACACATAAATTTACACCTATAGGAATAGGAACCTTCACCGGTTTACTATCCTGCATATTAAATATCTACAATATTGTCATGATATACTTCCTTTGGTTTAACCAGAGCTTCCTCTTTGTCGGATCTCTTTTAATTTCTATGCCCAAAATATAGTTTGTAGCACCAAGATCTTTCATGTTGAATTTGGAGGACAATTTTGTCTTCAAATCCTGGATAATTACTTTGTCATTTCCAACCAAGAACATATTAGCCACATACAAGACCAAATAAACAACACAGTCACCAATTAATTTAAAATAAACACAATGATCTACTTTGCTTTTGGTGAAGCCAAGTCCCCATATAAATGTATCAAATTTCTGATACCACATCCTTGGTGATTATTTTAACCCATACAAAGACTTCTTTAAATTGCATACCAGTTCTTTCTTACCCTTCACCGCAAAGCCTTTAGGTTGCTTCATGTAGATCTCCTCTTCCAAATCCTTGTGAAGAAATATTATCTCACGTCCATCTGTTCTACCTCAAAATCAAAAGCAACAACAACAGATAAAAGTAATCTAATAGAATTCATCTTGGCAATAGGACAAAAAATATCACCAAAATCAACTCTCAGCACTTGGGAATAACCTTCTGCTCCCAACTGAGCTTTGTATTTCTCCACCTTTCCTTCTGCATTTGTCTTCTTCTTGAACACCCATTTGCTTCCAATGGGTTTCCTTCCAGCTGGCAAATCCACAAGATCCCAAGCCTCATTTTTGTGTGAAGATGCCATTTCATCAACCATGGCCTCTTGCCAGAGTTTGCCATCCTCTGAATCTACTGCTTCCTTCACAGTTCTAGGATCATCATCAATAATAGATCAAGCAACATTTGAACAAAAATTAGATGGAGTGTACCTTTATGACTGCCTTCTTTCTCGAACTAATCTTCTCACACCCGAAGTTTATGGCTCTTCATCTTCTGATGCCTCCTCTATTGTAGAGTTTGATTCTTCCTCCTTAAGCTGCAACTCTATCTTCTCAGGTTCCTTTGGTTGGACTTCATGTTTAATAACATATTTTACCTCTCTTAACACCATATCTTGGTTGTACACAACCTTCCTTGTTATTAGATTCCAAAGTTTATAACCCTTTAAACCATCCTATTACCCAGCAAAGATGCAATTTTCAAATTTACTATCCAACTTGGTTCATTTCTCCTTTGGAACATGTACATATGCATCACATCCAAATACCCTCAAATGTGAAAGAGAGGGTTTCTTACTAGTCCATACCTTTGGTGGAGTCTTATCCTCCAATGCTGATGAAGGTGATCTGTTGACCAGGTAACATGTTGTCTCCACTGCCTCTGCCCAGAATTCTTGTCCTAACCTGGCACCACCGAGCATACTTCTTGCCCTTTCCATCAACGCCTTGTTCATTCCTTCTGCAACTCCATTTTTCTCAGGTGTGTATCGAGTAGTCTTTTGCTATGCTATACCACACTTCTTACATAATTCTTCTAATTCCTTACTGCAAAACTCTCCATCGTTATCTGTCCTCAACACCTTTATCCTCTTCTTTGTTTGGTTTTCCACCAGAGCCTTAAATTCTTTAAACCTGTCAAAGACTTTAGAATTATTCTTAGGGAAATATATCCATGTATTATTTGAGAAGTTATCTATAAATGATACATATTACACAGACTTAACCAGTGATGGAACCTTCACAAGTCCAAACACATCACTATGCACAAGTTCTAATATCTGTTTCGTCCTCTTACCACCAGAGGGGAAACTCACTCGATTCTACTTCCCATATACACAATTTTCACAAAAATGAAAATCTAGAGAGCTATTACTCATACCTTCTACCATACCATTACCATGAAGTATTTGAAGGCCCTTCTCTCCAATATGTCCAAGCCTTTTATGCCACAACATGGTCTTCTCTCTAGAGACCACTATATTTTCTGCTCCACTTTCAGTAACCATAGAACTATTGCACCCATCAATAACAATCCTACCTTGCAGCTTGTACAGAGTTCCAATCCGAACTCCCTGCATCAATACCAGTGCTCCCCAAACCATTTTTCAAGTATCCTTCTCGAACAATGTTTTTACACCTACATCCTCTAGCTTAATTACAGAAATCAGATTTTTGGCCAATGCAGGAATATGAAGAACATCTGGAAGTGTTCAAATCCTTCCACCTTGCAACTTCAACTTTACTTTTCCATGACAAAATATTCTAGCCTTCCTATCATCCCCCAAGAAGACATCACCACCGTCATATTTCTCATACTCGCAGAACCACTCTCTATGGCGAGTGAAGTGAAAGGATGCACTTGAGTCAATCAACCATGCCTCATGATCTACATGTGTACTTGAAGAAGCCAAGTACACATCCCCAGCTTCATGTGAGGTGGTTTTTATCTCTGCAGAAGGAGCATCATCAGATCGCTTTCCTTTGTCAGGATCTTTTTATTTACAGTCCCTTTTTTAGTTCCTTCCTTTCTGCATTTCTAGCACACCACCTTTACGGGTTTTCCTGGAGATTTAGATCTCCCTCTAGATTTAGATCTCCCACTCGATGACTTATTTTTGTTTCTGTTCTGGGACTGTCCTCGTACAGACAAGGAATCACCATTTTGGCTCTCCATATTTTTCCGTCTCATCTCCTCCGTCAGCGAGGATGAGACTATTTCATCAAACTGCAAGGTAGTTTCATTGCTACCTATTGCAATAACCAGACTATGCAACTAATCTGGTAGAGAAAACAAAAAAGTAATGCACTTATCTTGATCTGAAATTTTGATATCAATAGATGATAACTGACTTACCACAGTATTAAATGCATTCAGATGCTCTGTCACCGAGTCTCCATCTTTCATCCTTAGGTTATATAACTTTTTCCATAGGATCCGTTTATTCACTAGAGACTTAGATTGGTACAAAGTCCCTAACTTGTCCCACAAATCCTTTGTCGTAGCTGCCCCTGATACATTCAGCAATATCGAATCTGAGACACATAATCGTATTGTGCTCTTAGCCTTCTGATCCAACTTCTTCCATTCTTCTTCTGATACTCCCATTGGTTTAGTACTCAGATCTACCGCAACCCACTGATCTTTATCCACCAATAGATCCTCCATCTTGAGTTTCCATAACTCAAACCTCTGACCATTAAATTTCTTGATCTCTTTCTTTCCACTGCTCGCTATATTTTTTCACCACCAGAATTGATCCCACAGATCTCGCACTTAAAAGGGTCTACCACAGGCCCGAGAGAAACCCCTCAACAACAAAGGTGTCCCCTTGAAACCAAAACATCTCTGATACCAAATGTAGGTTTTAACCTCGTACCTACATACGAATTCTAAAACACAAAAAATAAAGAATGTGAGAGCATAACACATAAAACACATATACATAGAGATTTTTGCCTAGATCCCAAAACCAAGACTACCAACTTGATTTTTCATTATATTACTTTCAATGTTACAATACATATTTATACATGTCGAATCATCCAATACCGTTGACCGAAAACCATCGCATCCAAAACCATGGACCGAAAACCATTGTGCCCAAAACCATGTGCAAAAATCATGCACCCCTCAAACCCCCTGTGATCCCCCCACTACATAATCGACAGAATGAATGGGGGGGCTACACCCCCCTCTAACCCCCTGGTTAACTACGTGGGCTAGTCGTGGAAAGAATATAACACAACCCAACACTTATTACCTCCTTAAAGTTTCCATCCACCTATTCTTCTTCAGATGATGATGACAGGTTTTGTAGATGACCGTAGCGAGCCACTCTTACCAATTGGCATATGATGATAATCTATGAGATGCTTACAAAATGCACATGCATCAGCTTCCTCATAAGCTCCATAACCTTTCTTTGAACCATGCTCACATATTGACTTCACTTTGGATGTTTCCTTTGCTATTAGTGGAGTGGAACCTTTATCAACTTGTTCCTCAAGCACTTGTTGCAAATAAAGGCATATATTCCTCTTCTCCCCTTCATACATTTCAAGCATTCTTGTCAATTCAATGTTCTCCATTCAAAGAGGAAAATTCATCTCCCCAAGCTCTTGGAGACACTTCTTGCCCATTCTTGAAACTTGGTCAAGCCTTGCACTAATACCAATTTGATATGAAATTGGAAGAAAACTTCTCCTTCCTAATAAATGATCATTCTCTTGATGCTTTGGAAGAAAAATGGGGTCTTTTGACAAAACATGTTTCAAAGTTCTATTCAGGGACTGTGAGTTAATCTTCTCATGTAAACTTAAAAAATAAGAAACATCTCATCATTTAACTCATACAGGCTTTCATGAAGAACAACAACAAATAATTTGGTGATGGACTTCACCCATCCTAGGCTACATCTTCGGCCCTGCCAATGTAGCTATACCACTCCATATATTCAGTGGAAAAGAGTACAAATTTTGGTAATAAAACAAGTTGTCAGTTTCCCCTTCAATGAAATGTTCTCCTGAAAATAAATTTCACTATAAATAGCATGACAACCTACAGTCATTCATGAAACCATCAACAATAAAATGTGTCTCCTACACCGACGCAATACTCCATTTGAAAATGAGCATAGATGAGCATATAAGTACTTCAATTCCACATTGAGGTACAAAAAGAAAGCTTTCCTCAACAAGACATAGTGATTAAAGAAAACTGCTACAAGTCACAGCTGTTGCAGTAAACTTTTGAAGGTAAGAAAACTGCTACAAGGGCTTCTTCATGCTCAAACAGCTTCAAGAACTCCTCCAAAACATTGATTGACCCATACACCGATAGAATTGAACCTACAAAAATTCTCTTCATATGTACTCTAATCAATAAATAAAGGTCCCCATTGGATCGAAAATATCCAAAAACCCCTATTTAAACTCTTCTTGAGCTCCAAAAGGCCAAAAAATCACCAAATTATGGCTCTAACAAGCTTTGTCAACTCATCCTCTATTATCTGTCCTACAAAATGGAGACGTAGTCTAACATTGCTAAAAATTAACCCTGTTTTCCGCTATAGATGCAAAAAATTCACCTGCTAAAGGTGAAATTTGTTGGACCATTTATTGGTCCAATAACCCTTAATGCGAAAACTATGGTCACATGGGTGATATGACTAGGGGCCAATGCTAATCGCGCATGCCCGCTAGCCTAGCTCGTTAATTTCCTGGCAAATTGTCCTATAGCACCCATATGGCCGAGGTTTCGGCTAATGGCCTAGCATTACCGTTGTAGCCCCTTGCGCATTTCCA
Organism: Pinus taeda; assembly: GCA_000404065.3. Classification (NCBI taxonomy): domain Eukaryota; kingdom Viridiplantae; phylum Streptophyta; class Pinopsida; order Pinales; family Pinaceae; genus Pinus; species Pinus taeda. The sequence continues at coordinate 30,655 of APFE031133960.1, forward strand.
TGGTCATGTTTGCGTCCATATGGCCTAGAGTTGGTCCCCATTCAACTCCCTCTTGCGTTTTGTATCATGGTGTCGCATAGGTGACAAGTGACCGTGGGCTAGGGCCAACCCTAATCCCCCTGCCATTAACCCTCATACTTCGCTCCCACTGGTGATGATGTGGAGTCTCGTGAGTAGGGTTCGGGCTAAGGTCTCGAGGTCCTAACACCTTACGCTTAGGGTCATGTGATGGCAGGTGCACTTCATAAACCTTAAATAGGCCCAAGGCACTTACGGGGTGAGAATCACCCCTGTGGTGCAGTGGCAAGGCACTCGGCTACTGGATGTAAGGTTGTATGTTCAAATCCTGCCCAACCTGTCCAACCGTATCAAAATTTTGGCCAACCATGGGGTGCCACGTGGTGGCCTCTAGTTGGGCCATGCAGAACACCCTCATTGGTCCACCACAAAAAAATGAACCAATCACAATGAGCCAACTTACCCAATACGAGGCTACCACTTAATAGATCCTCATTGATTAATACCTGCCCAGTCAAACTGATGATGGCAACAGTATGACTGCACAGTCATTTGCCCACTCAATGAACTTGCTAATTTTTTAGTTGATGGGCATGATGATAAGAAGGTAATAACTTGATCATAGAATATCACATTGAGGTGAAATGAGTTTCAGTAGATTCAGAACGACAAATACATTGAATTGATTCCAATATTGAAAGATTCTAGTCAATTTCCTTTCTGAGTTGAAATTTGATCCCTGAATCATTAGTAGCATAACGCATTATCCCCTAGATAAATAATATAATGTCAAAAGGATAAAAGAAGATTAGTCTGTAGAGGGCTAGCATCTTAGGGGAACCCCCTACCTAATTGTCATTGAATGAAAAATAGATGAGGTTCCTAATGTATTAACTTCTATAAGGGCCAAAACCATATGGCTTCCACTCATTCGAAACATGTTATAGTGCTTGCATTAGTGTAATATTAATGAATATCTCTTATCTCAGTAGTTATTAATTAATACTTGTATTCTTACTAATTATTTAGGAAGTGTTATGAATTACTTTGTTACATTAATATGTTTTTTCCATGTTGTGTTAAGATTTCATTTTATGTTAATATTATGTCTTTATTCTAAATAAATTTCCAATTTTTATAAATGTGTAGAAAAATTATAATAATTAATGTATTAATAGTTTTCAAATATAATTTTATCATCGATAAATACTTAAATTTTATAAATATTATTTTTACTATATTGTAATTATCAAAATTAAATAATGAAATACCTAAATTTAGATACTTTCAAATAAAATTAATTAATATTTATATTGGTTGATAATATAATAAATAAAATAATAATTTTTAAAAAATTAAAATAAATAAATCATAAGCATAATAATAAACCAATATTAAAAAATATCTTAAGGTATAAATGAATAATATAATAAATTATAAATTAAATCTTTATTATTTCTCAATATTTAATTATATCTATATTTTTTCGCAATATATAAATTAGAGATAAAAACAAATCATAAATTTAATATAATAATTTCTTTAATCATTAATATGGTGGGATTAAGAATCTTTATTTCAATATATAAATATGGCCATTTATTCTATATGATTGATTCACTATAGTATTAGTTATTATAATGTAAAATTTAGTTATATAGAAATAATTTTAAAAATATTAAAATTGACATTAAAACATTTAATTTTGGTTAATTTAAAAATTGAATTAACAAAATAATATATGAGAAAGAACTTTCATAAATATTATGATTTTATTAAATAGAACATATATGTAAAATCATGTGTACTCTCTCATTTTTTATTATGTTGCGATATCGAAGTTAACATAAACTAGAAAAAAGGTTTCATGATTATAACTTTTTGTATAGGTGAATATAGATTGTTTCTTGAGTAAATGATACGACATGTTTATTGTTGTTCTAGTACAGCTGTAATTTGTCGATGAACTTGTGGTGTGTGCCCATCATTTAATAAGTAGGTTGTGATAAACAAGCTAGCAAAGAGTGTGTAGGCTATAAAGGTTAATGTGCGAAGAACACTATGTGTAGATCTAATACAAGTTAATGATGATTGTTGCCTTGTTTGATAATGACAATGGTATAAGGTTTATTTTGCTAGCGTGTTCATTACATTTGACCAGACAACATTATTGGATATGTTTCTCCAATGAGGATCTCATCCATGGATATGGTTGTGGTCTTCGCATGAATACAACTTGTTATACATGGAAGCTTGGTCCATGATTGAGCCCGGTCAACCAAAACTAGTCCACATATAGTGTAGCCATGACACTTGTACGTGTAGAGGCTAAAAGTCAAGTGTAAATGACTACATGTCATTTTTTTATCAATATGTTATTCAACTTGTTTCAAGTCATGGTAAAAAAATCTTCTAGTTTTGTAGATGTGTGTACAAAAGAGGAATGTTATGCTTTTGCTTGATCTACTAGTAGTGATTGCAGAATCAAGATCTGTTGGGATTTTCCTATCTACTCTCGTGTTAAACTTGAGGAGCTTGGTAGAAGCATTGTATCCATTCCACTTAGTGAGGGGGTGACCTTTTTGTGTAACAAATAAATATGTGGTGGAAAAATATATCTCAGGATGACAAGGACATATGGTGTGATATCTCTTTGTGTCCATATGGAAAACTTGTTACTTATATGAGAAATTAATGTTGTTTGGTGAAGTGAAACTGTAGACTATAGGTAAAATGTTCATAGTTATGGATTTGTATGTAAGCCCATAAGAAGGATAGGTGACATCATCTGTAAAAGAGAGAAACATTATGAGAAAGAGTCTCATATCTCTGAAATATTGATTTTTTATGAAACATCTTAAGATCAAGAGATTTATTTTATTATGATCGATCTCATGGTAATGACGTACATGTGCTACAGGTGAGATGATGGATCTTTCCAAAAAATCAAGAGCTAAAGGTTGTGAATCTAGAAAGTTTTTAGATGCCATGTTTTCATCTTTCTAACCATTTAAAACACCTTTTTCTTGATCAATTTACCTCATGAGTTCAATCCTTCACCACCTCTTGTTACCATGTTTTTTCACTAATATACTACGACAATATTTGACATATTTAATTATATGATTTTCCTTTCTTTTTTAAAAATTAAAAATGATTATGCCTATTTTTACTAATAATGAATTTTTCCTAATTAAGTTCTACAACTCCTATATAATCCTATAGCCAACTTCCAAGGTTGGAATATACATGAAACTCTAGGTGGAATTCCAAGATATGGTTTTTCTTACTAGAGTTGATGCCATGGATTCATGTTTTCTAGAATATACCCAGGTTGATTGCACAAACCTACTCATGATCAATCTCTTAGTCAAAGTTTGTTAAGAGAAAAGGAGTAATGAAGTTCAAACAGGATTTTCGAAGGAATGTAAAAGAATCCAAAAATTCTACGAAATGGGATGTGTTTAGAACATCCCTAGTTAGATGACTCATGATAGATTTCCCCAAAAAGTTTTTCGATATCAAGATACATGCATTGATTTCAAGGGTATCTTTTTTGTTGCAGTTGTTTGTCCACTTGAACCCAAAAAAAAGCAATCAACAAGAAAAGGAACCAACTTTAACCTATTTTTAGTTGATTATATGTCAAATGGATTAAGTGTAATCATATCTTTAGTTTTTATATAGCTATGATATTCCAAAAAGATGGAAAACATAAAAATTTTCACTATATCCATAATTTGACAGTCCATATTTAGGGGAATTGGTTTCAATTTGATCCCTTGCTTCTTTGTATAAATATATGGAGAAAGAGGGCTTTGAGATTTGCAATTTCTAGCAATTATATTTGATAGGGGTTCTCATTGTCAAGTAATCTATTTAACCTCATAATTTTTGCATTTAGAGATGCTGCAATTATACAACTTTGATTTTATGTCTTAATTAATGAAAATTTGTTGAAGTTGGTGCCTAATATTTTTAGTTGTGCAACTTAAGATATATATATTTTCTTTTGGAAAGTGTGGTGTTTGTTGGGAGTTCACACCAACTTAGCCCATGTTTCCCTATCTTCCTTATTGTTTTAGAATATCTTATAACAATAGTTTAGATTGTAATCTATTTCTCCTTCATTATCATAAATCATTGTGTGTTTGTTTCCTAGTTTGTTGATTTTTCTACTTGCTTGGTTGCATGAGTGAGATTGATAATTGAAGGAAAATAATGGATGTTGAAACCCTCTTGGTTGCATGATCATTTAGTCCAACCAAGGTGACAAATTTGTAGTCTATCAAATAGGGTTTTTTTGTGCAACCCTAGTGATCACCATATCTCATCTATTATCTCACCCCTTGCTTCAAGTTAAGTTGTTGCTTGATAGAGGCGATATGTATTTTTCAAGGGGAAATGATATGACTTGTAATTTTTTCTCAGCTGCATGAGCACACCGTTAGGTCATTTTGGAATCTTACAACCCATGGTGAACGTGCCATATATTTATCTCTCAAATAGCACAAGTCCCCTAGATTTCACCTTTCTATTTCCATCCTATAGTATATTTTAGAAATCCTACCGATGCTTTGAATTTTGCACATACTATGTAGAATATCTAATTTTACAAACCCTTGGTTGATAATTTATGTTGGAATTGCTAAAGAATTATTTTGGCCAACATTTCGTCACTCATGCCAGGGATGTCCTAAAAGGGTTATGGAATTAATAGTATAAATTTGTTTCTTTTGCAAATGAATTTTCTTGATTTCCCAATACTTAAGACTAGGAAGAGTGATAAGGTAAGAGATGATGTATTAATTTGCGCAACCACACTGATGCATCGCTACGATCCCTTGTCATGTTGGTACAATGTGATTCTTTTATGAAAATGTGTTTTCTTTTAGTCTAATTCATGGAAAGGAAGAATATAACTAATGTCAACAAAGAAGTTGGTGACACAAAGAGCTTTGTAGTTTCATGGCTTCAAATTACATGATAAAATATGCTTTGAAAATTTTATTTTAGCTATTTCATTTATTTCTATAAATTATTTATTCTTAAGGTTTTGTAAGAACCCCTTACTCAACACACAAACACGCCCCCCAAAACTATACTAATCCCTATGCAAGGCATTACCTACAATCCAAAGGAAAAATGATACTAAAGAGATTGTGGAGAAAGGGAGGAAATGATACTCCAAGAAATCTCTCAAATCCTAGAAGTAGTTGGAAACATCTTTGAATGTTAGGAGGAGAAAATATTTACAACATTTTGAATTATACCTTCACTCTAGGAAGTTATCGAAGACCACAAGTTACATGAGAAAAATTAAGAAGACCTAGGGAAAACAAAATAATCATGGCTTGCATTTAATGGAGAGAAACCAATAGACTCGAGATCGATGAGTCCCTATCATAACTATCATCATATCCTTTATGTGTCTAAGAGACCAACCATCCAATAATAAAAAATCTAAATGGCATAGTAGAAGAGGACACGTAGAGTATTCCAAATGAGCAAGCGAACCATAAGTATCATGACTATATTAAATTACGGTTATAGACAACTATCAGACAACAAAACTCATTCACTCTTAAACTTTTCTCGACATCATCATCAAAGAGGATGGTTTCTCTTGTTTCGGTATACATTAAAGCATATATTTTGAACTTCAATATGAGTATATTTGTAATCATGTTCAATATATAGATTGACTAGAAATATGTCTACACTTGAGAATATGCTTTATCTTCATGTAGAGTAAGATTATATTGGAGAAAAGAAAAAATATAATATTAGAGATAGAAATAAAGATTGACTGTCAAAACTAGGAAATTGACATAGTTAGAGAAGGACTTTGCTTGAAAACCATGTTATTGGTTAGCAAATTTATCAATAATTTATACATCCTATACATCCTATTGTTAGTCTTCTAAACGTATTTCAAATTTTTATATATATTCTCATGTTAGCTGATGTGGGATGCATTAATTCCATCCTAGTAATGAGTCTTAACTAATCAACCTCAACACATTATCTAGGTTCAATAGTAGAGACTTCTTCTAGTGCCTTGGGGATTGCATATAACAATGGTAGGTCATCTTGTTCAAGATAGTCAGAATACATCAATGTCCATTGATTGTTAGAAATTTCAGGTGACTCGACTTTAACACCTTCATTTATACCTAGCAAGATTACTAGGTACCTTCATGCTCACTCATATCAATGGTGAGTCATATCAGTTTTGTTATGACATAGAAGAATGGTTGGTAATGTAATGAGATATTTCCATACTCGAATTCCACACATTCATTTGCATGGAAAAAGTTGTACCATGGGTTCCGGATTTGATGAATATTATGTGGAGTACCAAATAGCATGTGCATCCTTCCATTTTTTCCAATAAGAAGGGTAGATTGAGCATTGGAGAATTGGGGCAAAAATAAGCTAAGCCTTCATTCTTTCAAAAATTTCAACAACCATTTTAAATTTTCCGTGCAAATAAAAATTTCATTAGCAACCTCAATGGAACATAGTTCTCATTCATATTTCTTCCTCATAGAAATCATCTTCATATAATCAACATAGGCCAACATTACTCCATTTTGGATCAACATTTTGGTACATATATATTAGGGTAGATTTATTTTCATCGTCATGCATGTAAACTTTAACATATAGGTAAAACGTGAGGTAAATCCATATTTAATCTTTTTGATTTGTTAAAAAGTTATGGAGAATGATAATGATATACTATAATCTTGCATTCCTATCCTACCATTTAATTTTTTCTCCATACCTTTCGAATATCTTTTTCCCCCATATTTTATCATCACTCTAATATATCATCACTAAACCATTTCCTTAATACATTAACCATTCCATTTTGATCTAGCATGATCCAATAGGATTATACTCAATTGTCATCAATTTTTTATGGTTGTATTGTTTCTCATGTTCAAGGAAATTAACATACAAATGTTATGATAGTAATAAAAATCGATAGAAAGATTCACCCTATGGGATTGCAAAAACTACTTGATAAACGGTAAAATGAAATGGTTTTTTCCCATGGCTGGTTATCATGAAATGCATCACATAAAATTTTATTATAGAGAGACAAAAAAGAAAGTATGCTTAACTCGTGAAAGAAGAACATAATGATGTATGGATTGGATGGGATAGGAGGACTTGCATCCGGTTCAAATCAGCTAGTAGATAGAACATTTTGGTGAAGTTGGTTCCTTGGATTATAGTGTTGAGTCCTTTCTTTTCCCTCAATATGATTATGTTGGCCACATGAATCCATCGTTTTGACTGGTTTTCACTTTCCCTTTAACTTATTTATTACTTATCCGTATACCATTGCCATTTTGAAATACAAAACCATCAAAGATACATAAATAAGAAATAAGGTAAAACTCAATGTTTGTAGATTTGATTATGGTTTCATGAATTATGGAATTTGACCCTTTTTGCAGCCTCACTAACATTCTATAGTTAAATCCAAGGTTGAAATATATCCCACGGGAGATCAATCAACCAAAACACATGGGAAGGTGACAAATGATTCATACATGGATTTCCACCTTTTAGTTGCAAGCACAAGAATCCTAATTGACCATAATCTCAAAGTGAAACATGTGATCAAATAGTGACATGGAGCATTTGCATGTACTAGGCACCAGAACATAGTATCAAGCAAGGTTGAATCCTTATCAAGTGAATGAGATCACGAATAATTTGAAGAACAATAATGTGTTTGTCACATGATTCCCTTCATAGACAGAAAATCATGTGAGCATGAGTCTTAATATAATTTCTAGTCTAAGATGTTGATCTGTAGAGCTAGTCATTAACAATAAATGTCAGTGAAGTAGTTAATTCAAAACTATATAAAATTATTCATTAAGGAATCAAACTGTAGTGTTGAATGTTGAAGGTTTCTCAACATGCTTGGATGTGATCATTACTTCTAAATATGGTTGAAGTTCATGCACTTTTCAGTTAACACAATCCTTTTATGTGGTTATGTCTCCATGATGAAATATGGTGTTTATTCAATAGTTTCTCGATTTTTCCATTTGTCGTGCACCTTAGGTGGGCCCCATGATGAGTCAAAGTGTATTTTAAATTTTCTTTATGTTTCATTTATTCAAGATTGACAAATTTCTTTTATTCTTCTTTTCAAAAATATTTCTTTCAATTACTTTGTTTAGATTCTCTATTTTGTAGGCACTGTATTTAGATGCTCCTTTATTCTCATTTCATTTTTGTTCTTTTTTATATGAAGAACTTCAATAAATCACTAAAAACAATAAAATATTTATTATTTGCTACCTCATTTAAGTATTTTACTTCTGCGTTTAAATACTTTACAGTTTATAGGTAATGTGTAGAAGCGAATGGCTCTAACCTCTAAACATGCACATCATAATCTTAGTTTTCTTTGATCTCATAGTTACATGTGATTTCAATTCAATTTCTTAGAATAATATTATGTTTATTTTCATAGAATAAGTTGTCCTTGTTTTCTCTTAGCCTAGAATTCATTTGCTTCCTTCGAATCAAAGTTTTTAATGTTTTCTTGAACACAATTTCCAATTGAGTTTTCATAAAATAGGTTTTATGACTTTCACATAATAGGCATAACATCTTGTTATTATAATATAATTTGATTTTTTCACATAATATATCTAGGAAGAGATTTTAAAAATATTTCATAATATAAGTTTAGAATAATATTTTATAGCATAAGAATTTAGCATTGGAATTTTATTAGTTTCATAGTATAAGAATCTAGTTATCTTTCATAGCATATGATCAATTTCATAAAACAAAGTTGCATTTATTCTTCATAGATTAAAATTTGAACATTCATTCCAAATAGATTAAAATTTCATTGCTTTCTAGTTTAGAATTCATTGCTTTCCATATATCAAATCCTATTGCCCCTATAGGAGATTCACATTCCTATGATAAGAAAGTGTGTGTTCCCATTTTAGATATCTTCATGATTAGCATTTTATTTTATTCTTGCAATATTTTTTAATAGCTTAGATATCCTTTTAAGATGAAATTCAATTTCCAAGCATATATTCTCCAAGTGTGCTTCACAAGTGTATTGAATAGCCTCATAAATGGGTAATTTTATAGGCTCATTTTACCTCCTAACCTAGTCAAATCAACCATTCTCTTAGCTTATTGTATGATTTTCTGATCATATTTATGTGTATAGGGTGAGTTGAGTTAGTTATTATGCCATGTGGTCTAACATGTATTTAATGCAGATTGTTGATGGATTTCGAGGTCAAAGTGAAGGATCCAGTGGTCAAATTGCAAAAATAACTCGAAGTAGACAAAGGAGATGACTTATAGGAGGGAATCTCCCTCGTTTATTACTCCTCACTTTGAATTCCACTTCATTCAGCTCAGAGTACAAGCAGCCGAATAATGCACTAGAAGATAGTCGAGCAAGTGGAGGATAACTGATAGTTATCTCGAGTTTTCGGAGGCAAGCCTCCCTAATTTTAAGGAATCTGTTGGTAGCTTCATATATATAAGTAGAGAGGCCTAGGGCCTCACTAGGGTCAGATGTTTTTCTAGTGTAAACTCTACTGAAATTTCGAGCTTATTATTTTGTGACAGTTCCATGTAATCTTGCTATTGTTTTGATAATGAAGATGGAATCCTTTTTGAGCTACAACTGAGTTACCTCAAAGGGTTGAAGCTCTTGGGTTAGGGCCCAATCCAAGCAACCAAGCTTCTCTTTACTTGTATTTGTATGTTTTACTTCATTTTGTAGATTAATTTGCTGTTAGATGTATTTTCCTTATGGTTAAGAATAGGTTGGTTTTGATGATTTAAGTATCTTGCTTCCATTTATGCTCTTTGTAGCAAGTTAAACAATGATCAGAGAAGATTCAAAAGTATAACAACAGTGCCTTGGCCTCTCTCCCTCCATCTGGGACCATGATTTGAGGCAAAGACTCTCTTGCTACCCCAAAAACACAGATTTTCCTCATTCCTAGGACTTCTAGTGTTTGCAGCTCTTTAGTAGGTTAATAGTCTAGTTTTTCTTTTTATTTAGATCTTCTTTATCATGTTCATTTCCTGATTTTCAATATTTCTTTTGTATGCTTTCCTTTCTTACAACATTTCTCAGCATTTCCTTTCATACATCATAGTTTAGACCATTTTTATCCAAAACTCTATTTTTCCTAGGATGCATTCATTTCATTGGTTGCTTCATTTTCTTGGTTGACTGTCAGTTTCTATGCGATAGATCTCTTCTAGCAGTAGGCTATGTTACCACCAATCACACCCTCCATCTGATCCGTGCCCTATAGGTCTCCCAAACCTCAGCTCAATTCTGCCCTAGTCTCCTCAATTTTTCATAGAACTTCTTCCTCTCTCCTTGAGCAAACTCAATCATCTCTCTCTTTGCTAGTGATTTGTGGTAGACCTTAGGCACACTAAAACCTCATTCCAACCTTGATCCACCTTTTCCACCCACTCTCACACCCTCAAAATAGGGAAAATTGCTCTCGGCCTCCTCCTGTAGGCCTCCTGTAGTTTTCTTGTGCTCTCCTATAGTTTTTCTTGTAGGCTTTATTTTGAAGGCTGAGTGTTGGAAATGCCTCCAGAAGGCCACCTAAGACCTCCTAAGACCTATCCAAACCATCCTACATCAACCCAAGCTCAAAAACCACACTTTAATGCCACTTGTTCACTGCCACACTCACACACAATAAATTAGATGCATGATTAAATTCACTTAAAGACACAGAAAAATCCAACAATATGTTTTTTGCTTATTTTCTTCCAGAAATAGCATGGTTAGATGTTTTTTACTTCCTCGAGTAGGTAATGGCATTCCTTTCATCATTTTCATAGTGTTTTTGGCAACAGTAGAATTGGAGTTTTAATTAGGCTTTACTAGGTTTTGATTTACATTCCAGTCTTTCTCCTTTCTGCAATTAGAATAGCATATGTAGAGTAATCTTTCTTTCCTTTCATCACACATAGAGCTTCTTTTGAAATCTATAGAAGTTGGCTTGAGCTCCTAGTGATCTCACGCCAGCTCACCATGTGACAACCTGCAGTGAGAACTAGTACTTGTGCATACAACACCGACGCTTCCAAGTTTGTTACGAACTACTAGGTTGATAAAAGTAAACTTGGCAGCCCAGGAGTTATAGCATTCCTGCTGCAATACTGGTTCTCACCATGTATGAACCTAGATGGATAACTTAATGCAAAGTGATTTAATTCATAATTAAATTACCCAGCATTTTTCGTGCCATTATTGGGGAAGTATACATAGGTATTTAGTTTCAATTTAGAATGTCTTTATACACACATAAATTTCTTTAGGAGCGGTACAAAGAGAGGTAAGGACCTTCAAATCATGATTGTGGGACTCTTTATATCCAAATGCATTGCAATTGCTTATCATTCCAGTTGCATTCATTTTTAGATGAGTAGTTAAAATTCAGGTTAAAAATAATTTAGGATGCATGTATAGGGAAAAATATTCTAGGGATATATTGGTTAGAGGATGTATTTAAATTCCATCATCACTAGCCACCCACACTAGACAACATTGTGTTAAGAGAGACGTCACCATTTATATAATAGATTCCATCTTTTGCAAGTAAAATAATACTTTTCGAGGTATAGATATTATAAATCATACCTAGATAAGAGCAAACTTCATCTACAAAAGAAGGGGAAGAAGAAACTACATCAACAACTAAAAGAGCCATCTTCTTCTCTTGAATAGGTGAAAAACTTGTTAGAATCTAATTAGAACTAACTAGAAAAGAAGAACAAGAAGAGGAAAAAGAAGAAAATTTTCCTGAAGAACCATTAATAGAAGAATCAAAATAACCATAGGAAGACAATCCAGGTGAGCAACCTTATATAAAACTATTCCCATGCCATAGTGAGGGGGGTACCTCAAGCATGTATCATTGAAATAAGCCCATGGAAAATATAAGTCGACTTCAAGCATAATTATGATCCTTTTTTTGGGAGGATCTAAATGACATTCAATGGTTTTCACATAAAACTTTTGGAGAACATGTCTTAAGATGAACATGAAAATCATATAGAACAATTGAATTCCTAGACCTCCACATGCATGTAATAAATAAGTGGGGAACCCCATTGAGAGAATTGATAGATTTTTCCTCAAGCCAAGACTTGAATGCATCTCTCAATGAAGCACTAAAACACAAAGATTTTGGCTTAAATTATTTCTAGATAATATTACACAGTTGAAGAATATAATTGCAATATAGAAAAAGGTGCAAGTGGCATTCCTTTGAAAGTTTACACAGGGGGCATATTTTTGACCTTGACCATCCCCATTTTACTGGAGAATGCCATGTAAGGAATTTTCCACTTAATCCTAGTGAAGAGGTGATTTTCGATTCTAATGGGTCACCCACACCCCATATAACTTTCTGCCGCCACACTTTATCTACATTAAAAACTTATTTGATTGCATATTTGTATCTGAGCTTTGCTGTGAAGTTGCTTGCATGAGGATTTTTCAACCAATGAAGCTAGACAACGACTGCATCTTTGATGTAAGCTTTAGATTGATTGTAGGTTTTGACTACGTATAGAAATTACCTCCATACAAATTCTTAAACACAGAAAATAAACAATGCGAATGCATAACACATAAAACAAATATACACAGAGATTTCCCCGTGGATCCCAAAACCGAGACTACCAGCTTGATTTCACATTATGGTCCTTTCAATGTTACAATACATATACATAGATATACATTTTGAAGCATCTAATACCATGGACCGAAAACTGTCGTGCCCAAAACCTTGTGTGAAAACCATGCACAAAACTATAGGTAGGTTCACCCGACCTAATATAGGGTCCAAAAATATTTTCCTTAGGGAACTGCCCCTAACCTTGTAGAAGGGGCCTAACCGCCCCGTGCAAACCCCGTATGACCCCCTCGTTATGAAATATGCACAACGAAGGGCGGCCTCGGCCCCTCCTCTAACCCACCGATTAACTAGGGGAGCTAGTCGTGGTAAGAATATAACACAACCCAACATTCTCCCACTTGTTGTTTTATTTCAATAGGGGGCCATAGGAGAGCTTAGTCATTTATCCAGCCCTGCAATTCCCATTGTTTCTCTACATGAAGAGAACTTCTCAGAGCTCACAGATTTTGTCAATGCATCTGTAGTATTCTTCAAAGTGTCCACCTTTTCTAGCAACACCTTTTTTTCTTATATCATATCCCTAACAAAGTAATACTGAAGATCAATGTGATTTTTCTTTGAATGACAAGCAGGGTTCTCTGCCAAGAAAATTGCACTTTGGCTATTATAGTCTATCCTTATAGCTCCTTGTAATAACCCCATACTTGAACACAATCTCTGCAACCAAATGGCTTCCTTGTAGATTTTCTCTGATGCAAATCTCCAGCCCAATCTGCATCAACAAAGCCACAAATATCCAACACTCTATCCAATCTTGGTCTTCCTTTGTAGCACAAACAATAATCACTAGTGCCACGCAAATACCTGAAAACCTGCTTCATTTTTGTTGAGTGCTCCTTCCCTTCTTTTGAAATCAACCTGCTCAATACTCGCACTGCATGTGCAATGCCTGGTCTTTTACAAACCATCGCATACATTAGGTTACCGACTGCACTTGCATATGGAACACGGTACATATCCTCTTCCTCTTCTTGTGCCTTGGTACACTGTTCAACAGATAAATTACCACCTACAGGAATAGGAACCTTCACCAATTTGCTATCCTACATATTAAACCTTTGCAGTATTGTCTCAACATGCTTCCTATGCTTTAACGAGAGCTTCCTCTTTGCCTAATCTCTTTTAATTTCCATGCCCAAAATATAGTTTGGAGCACCAATATCTTTCATGTTGAATTTGGAGGACATTTTGGTCTTCAAATCGAGGATAATTTCTTTGTCATTTCCAACCAGCAACATATCATCCACATACAAGACCAGATAAATAACACAGTCACCAATTAATTTAAAATACACACAATGATCTTCTTTGCTTCTGGTGAAGCCAAGTCCCCGTATAAATGTATTAAATTTTTGATACTACATCCTTGGTGACTGTTTTAATCCATGCAAAGACTTCTTTAACTTGCATACCAATTCTTTCTTACCCTTCACCGGCAAAACCTTAAGGTTGCTTCATGTAGATCTCTTCTTCCAGATCACCGTGAAGAAATGTTTTCTTCACATCCATCTATTCTAACTCAAAATCAAAAGCAACAAAAATAGATAACAATAATCTAATAGAAGCTACCTTGGCAATAGGAGAAAAAATATCAACCAATCAATTCCTTGTGCCTGGGAATAACCTTTTGCTACCAACCGAGCTTTTTATTTCTCCACCTTTCCTTCTGCATTTGTCTTCTTCTTGAAAACCCATTTGCTTCCAATGGGTTTCCTTCTAGCCAGCAACTCCACCAGATCCCAAGCCTCATTTTTGTGCAAAGATTCCATTTCATCAACCATGGCCTCTTTCGAGAGTTTTCCATCCTCTGAATCTACTTCTTCCTTCACAGTTTTGGGATCATCATCAGTAATAGATAAAGCAAACTTTGAATAGAAAGCAGATGGACTATACCTTTATGGTTGCCTTATTTCTTGAACTGATCTTCTCACAGCCAGAGTTCATGGCTCTTCATCTTCTAATTCCTCTTCTGCTGTAGAGTATGATTTTTCCTCCTTCAGCTCAAACTCTATCTTTTTAGGTTCCTTTGGTTGGACTTCATGTTTAATAACATATTTTACCTCTCTGAACACCACATCTCGGATGTACACAACCTTCCCTGTTATTGGGTTCCACAGTTTATAACCCTTTAAACCATCCTTATACCCAATAAAGATGCACTTTTCAGATTTACTATCCAACATTGTTCTTTTCTACTTCGGAACATGTACATATGCATCACATCCAAATATCCTCAGATGTGAAAGAGAAGGTTTCTTACCAGTCCATACCTCTTGTGGAGTCTTATCCTCCAACACTGATGAAGGTGATCTATTGACCAGGTAAGATGAAGTCTCCACTGCCTCTACCCAGAATTCCTGTCCTAACCCGGCACCACTGAGCATGCTTCTTCCCCTTTCGATCAATGTCTTGTTCATTCTTTCTGTAACTCCATTCTTCTCAAGTGCGTATGGATTATTCTTTTTTCGTCCTATACCACACTTCTTACAAAATTATTCAAATTCCTTCTAACATAACTCTCCACCATTATCTATTCTCAGCACCTTTATCTTCTTCTCTGCCTGGTTTTCCACAAGAGCCTTAAATTCTCTAAACCTGTCAAAGACTTGATATTTCGTCTTAAGGAAATATATTCGTGTATTCCTTGAGAAGTCATCTATAAATGATACATAGTACATAGAATTACCCAATGACGGAACCTTCAGAGGTCCAAACACATCACTATGCACAAGCTCTAATATATGTTTCGCCCTCTTACCACAAGAGAGGAAGCTCAACCGATTCTGATTTACATATATAAAATTTTCACATAAAACAAAATCCAACAATATTGCGACCTTATAGCTTGTACAAAGTTCCAATCCGAACTCCTCGCATCAATACCAGTGCTTCCTATATGATCTTGCAGGTATCATTCTCGAACACTGTTTTTACACCTGCATCATCTAGCTTTCTTACAGAAATCGGATTTCTGGCTAATGCAGGAATGTCCAAAACACCTGGAAGTGTTCTAATCCTTCCACCTTGCAACTTCAACTTGAATTTTCTACGACCAATGATTCTAGCCTTTCTGTCATCCCCCAAGGAGAGATCACCACAGTCATATTTCTCATACTCACAAAACCACTCTCTATGGGGAGTGAAGTGAAAAGATGCACCTGAGTCAATCAACCATGACTCATGATCTACATGTGTACTTGAAGAAGCCAAGTACACATCCCCAACTTCATCTGAGGTGGTTTTCACCTCTGCAAAAGGAGCATCATCAGATCCCTTTCCTTTGTCAGGAGCTCTATATTTTCAGTCCCTTTTGTAGTGACCTTCCTTTCTGCATTTCCATCACACCTTTATAGGGTTTCCTGGAGATTTAGATCTCCCTCTAGATTTATATCTCCCACTCGATGACTTATTTATGTTTATGTTATGGGACCTTCCTCATACAGACAAGTAATCATCGTTCTGGCTCTCCATACTTTTCTGTCTCATCTCCTCTATCAGTAAGGATGAGGCTATTTCATCAAACTGGAGGGCAGTTGCATTCCTACCTATTGTAATAACTAGACTATCCCACAAATCTGGTAAAGAACACAACAAATTGATGTACTTATCTTCATTTGAAATTTTAATATCAATAGATAATAACTAACTTACCACAATATTAAATGCGTTTAGATGCTCTATCACCGAGTCTCCATCTTTCATCCTCACGTTATACAGATTTTTCCGTAGGAACAATTTATTCACCAAAGACTTAGATTGGTACAAAGTCCCTAACTTGTTCCACAAAGCCTTAGCCGTAGCTTCCCCTGATACATTCAACAATACTAAATCTAAGATAGGCAATAGTATTGTGCTCTTTGTCTTGTGATCCAACTTCTTCCATTCTTCATCGGATACTCATGTTGGTTTAGTACCCAGATCTACTGCGATTCACTGATCTATTTCCACCAACAGATACTCCATCTTGAGTTTCCACAACTCAAAACTCTAAACATTAATTTTCTTGATCTCTGTCTTTCCACTGCTTGCCATCTTCTTTTAGCACCAGAATCAATCCCGTAGATCTCCCACTGAACAATGTTTACGAAAGGCTCGAGAAAAACCCCTCAGTAACAAACGCATCCCCTTGAAGCTAAAAAAACTCTGATAACAAATATAAGTTTTAGCCCCGCACATAAATTACCTGCATACGAATTCTAAAACATAAAAAATAAACAATGTGAGAGAAGAACAAATAAAACGCATATACACAGAGATTCTCCCCTAGATCTCAAAACCAGGACTACCAGCTTCATTTTTCATTATGTTCCTTTCAATGTTAATATATATATATATATATATAATATATATATATATATATATATATATATATATATATATATATATATATATATATATATATACATTTCAAAGCATCCAATGCCATGGACCAAAAACTATCGCGTCGAAAAAAATGTGCGAAAACCATGCACAAAACCATAGGTAGATTTTCCCCACCGAATATAGGGTCCAAAAAAAAATTCCAAGGGGCACTGGCCCAGACCTCTTAGAGGGGGGCTAACCACCCACTCGAACCCCCTATCACCCCCCCCCCTCGTTGTGCAATCGGCAGAATGAAGGGAGGGCTTTGCCCCCCTATAACCCCTCGGTATACAAGGGGAGCTAGTCATGGAAAGAATTTAACACAACCCATCATTGATAATATCAAATCCATAAGCATCATCCATTCCTTTACATCATCCTTGAGCCCCAGAGCTACAACTAACTTCCAACCATTTTTCCCTATTTTTTTGGGAGTTGTAACCTAAGGATTGGCTAAACAAATAACATTTTGATGTCCAAGCAATTCGATCAAGGGATCCAAAAGGGAAGATAAATTTCTTACATCTTACCAAGGATCATGCCTAATTCTAACTTTCCTTCCATTACCCACATGCTACTATATTCATTTTCTAACCAAGAGAAATGTCCTCACTAGTTCTTTCCACACATTTGAAACCTTAGAATATTTGTTTAGGAGCTATAAACACTCACCCATAGAGATCCCTAGAAAGTTTATTGATTGGAAAAATCAAAACCATAGGGAGGATTCCCAAGTGAGTCTCCATACATTCATTCTAGATAAATATCTAGAAAATAAATGTATTTATTTGATTCCTCATCCTCCTATCTCCTTCATACCTACAAGATGAGGCCATTGAAGAAGGGAAATACCCTTTCTATTACCACCTCCATCCCATGCGAAATGTAAACAATATTTCCTTATCGAATTAACCACTTCTTTAGAAGCAACCACAATAGATGTCTAATATGTTGTTATACTCTCCATTATTGACTTCAAAAGCATAAGATAGCCAACATGAGAGAGAAAGTGATCAGGCTAGCTAGAGATAGAGACTCTACATTTTTCACTAGCAATAGCCAATCCAATATTTAATACTTATTTCGCTTAATATAAGTCCACCAGTATTGTAAGCCATCCTCTAAATAATTTGTAGTGAGGGGCATAGTTTGCATAGTCAAAGTGATTGAGGCCTCTAAAAATCCATTTATTATCATTCATGATTTGTTAATATTGCTTTTAATGCTTGTGTCTTTGAAAAGAGATCTAGAGAGTTCCTAAAGAAATAAAGAATCATTCCATTTCCCAAAATAAAATTAAGGACACCATCCACAAATAATAAATGGGAGATTATAGTCAACTCAGAGATTACAATACTATGGAGAATCCCCTAGATTTAAGATCTTCCAACAATGTACTAGAGAGTTAACCACTATCAAGAAAAGATGGGGAGAGAGGGAAAAACTTTGTTTTATCTCTTTAGAATCCTAGAAAAAAATTGAAGGGGATCCATTGATCAACACAAGAAATTAAATATATTAAATGCGCCTCATAATACAATTGTAAAATTATAGAGAAAAACCCATCTGAATAAGAACCAAGTAAAGAAAGGTCAAATCTAATTTATCATAAGCCTTGGAATGATCAAGTTTGAAGATTGCTACCATCAAATTTGTCACTATGACAGAATGAAAAACCTCTTGTGATAGGATAATGACATCATGGATACTCATATTTTGAAGGAAGATAAATTTCTCCTTACAGATGAGAGAGTTGAGGATCAATTTCAATATTCTTGCAATAATATTTGATATGAATTTATAGATGAGATTTATTCAAGCAATATGTATGTAATCTATGAACGATGTACCTTCATAAGACTTTAGAATGAGAAATAATACTATGGAATTGAAGAAACCCAAAAACTTACAAGAAACTTGTGACTCTTGAATATCTAAGAGCAAATTATCCTTAATAAAATCATAAAAGGCTATATAGAATTCCATTGAAATGCCATTAGGACCCAAAGACCTCAATTTATACATATATTTGAGTGTCTCCTATACTTTCTTCTTAGATACTTCATCTACTAGAATATCATTCATATTTCTAGTGACCACATTAGCAAATTTTGTGACAACTTGGAGAATTTCCTAAATGGGGTAGCCTTGAGGGCCTTTGCAAAAAGCATGAAAATATTAAACCACTTATTCTAGATTTTCATTGAAGGAAAGGAGATAAGTCCCCTTCGAGCCGATTATAATCCAAATATTGTTTCCCTACTTCTTTCAGTTCACATATTGATGAAAAAGTTTAAAAATATTGTCTCCAAAATAAAGCCAAATGGTCCTGCTTTTCAACCACCATCAATTATCTTCTTACAAAAGGAAATAATAATTTTTGGACTCTGAGGCCTTAAGAGTATCCAAAAAATCATTTGTGAGAGGGGAATTCTCCACCAAATATTATATTTCAACCATCATGTTCTTCACTTCAGCAAGTCCATCCTATTTTTTGGAATAATACTCCATATCCCAAGCCTTGGAGACCTATTTAACATTGGCCAAATTATCTGAAAGTTGAAACATCAAGGAGGAGAAGGATTAATAATGTATCTGACACTAATTAGAGGATATCAAATCCTAATAACCCCCCTCTTCTATCCAAGGAGGGTTGAACTAAAATGGAATAAAATCCCCCCGACCCAACCACAAGGCTAACCAAAATAAAGAAGTATGGGTTTGTGATCCAATAAACCTCCAGTGTCCATTAATGATTTAAAATAGAGACCAAATATCATAAAGGATTTAGAGACCCAAAATCCATCTAGCATCCTAATGACTGATTCAACCCTAGAATGGCATTTTCAACATCCTGGATGAATTTTAATCAGCTCCAAATCCACTACGTGATTATTAACTAGATACTCTACCAAAAAGACAACATTGAAGGTCCATACAATTCCTTTCTCCCCAAATGTTTTTGATGGAGAGGGCAAAGTTTACATCCCTTCCGATACTTGTGTATGAGTCTGCAAGAGCCCTTGCCTTTGCCTAACCTAGCCAAATAGTCTCACGATTAGAATAAAATCCATACACATTGAGAATGGACAAGGGAAAGGAAAAATAATTGAGGTTCAAGTTGGATAAGATGCTAGAGGATAAGTGGGAATAAGGATCTTGTTTTCTATCTAGAGAACAATGTTTCCTATAGCATGATGATATATGGTTTATTTGATGAAAAGTCCTTCTTGAGGGCTAGCCTTTTATAGTAACCCCCAATACCTCTCGAATTAAAAGAAGGAATGATAATAATTCACCATTAGGTAGGGTTATGTGTTCTCTAAGGGCCCTTGAAATGGAATATTATTTCCCTTTTATAATCGCCAACTTGGTCTACACCCAAGCATTTTGTAAGATGTATTTCCTGCCTATTTTGTTGGCCAAGGGAAACTCCAATTCTAAACCACCACAAAGTAGAGGAATTTCCATTAAATTTTACCCTAGGCATCGAACATATGATTTTTTATCTTCTTGGGCACATGCAGGGGAGTATGAAGAGTGTAGAAGGCTTGTTAAGGTGAATGAAGGGGACCTTGAGGTAGAAATATTCAGATGAGCATGAATAAGAGGGACATGAGAATAATACAAACTATTAGGGAGATGTAACCCATCATAAAGGGAAAAGGAGGAAGTTCTCACACCATAAAATGAAGGAATTGAGTTTGAAGGTGGGTTAGCAGAAAAATACACCATACCTATCGAAGGGAATCCATATAAACACCTATTAATGGAGAATACTTTAGCACTACAATGTGTGGTAGATATTTTGAACAAGACAAAAACACAACATCTCCACGAATATCTATAGAAACTTATGAGGGGGGTAATCCAACCTAAAGGGACCTAAAGTCAAAAAATTTCACTGAATATGCCCAAATTCATGGCGTCTAAAACAACTAAAAGGGAGTTTCTAGTAATAATCCTTTTGATGCCATAAAAAACCATCCATAACTATCTCCAAATCTACCACTAGGTGACACCTTAGACTGACATCAATTGAATCCATCCAATCAATCGATCTTCCCTAGTTTGTGATCTCTCTTCAACATGACAAATGAACCAAAATTGTTTCCAAGTTATTTAAAGATATCCAAACACCAAAAACGTAGTGGAACCAAAGGAAAATGTGGAAAAACCTTAGCTCGTTGATGAGCTCCTTGACATGGTTGAAGGCAATAGTCTACGGTTTTAGAAGCATGCCATGTTTGTCCAAATTATAGAATTAGGATTGAATCTAAGCACAGTTCATTGTAAAGTGAAAGAAAAAAGAGAACTAACCCCTAAATAGAATTTGAAATGTGGATAGATACGCAAGGATATGATCCTAGAAACTAGCAACACGTGATTGAAGCAATGAGGGCTTGAAATATTTCATCCTAAATCTTCCGACCAAGGTTTCCAAAATGAAATCCATAATGTGCTCAATATTTATATCCATTCCAATGACAAGACTCACTAGATCATAGCACATACAAATACATTTTCCCCTACTATTTGAGCATTTCTTTATTAATGGTATACAAAAAGAAACCACTTTAGGTTGTGGAAGACAAACAACCCTAACAATAAGAATGGTTGTCAAATAGTGTATATCTGCAGCAAATGATAGAAACAAAACCTGCTAAAGCCCTGATCTATGCAATAGAGATAGTTAAACAACAAAATGGAATAGTAAAATAAGTGGAAATAACTCCAATAATCCAATGGGAACTAGATATATAAAGAATATATTTTATTAAACAACATCTGTGAAGGGAAAAAATAATGTTATGAGTCCCCCTCTATGGGATGGATTATTAGCTATCATCAATGTCTTCATATGTTGTAATTCTCTCTCCTCTATAATGTGTAAAACCTGACAAACAGAATGTTTGAGCTGAGTGAGAACTCAACTGAAAAAGAAGATGTTGTGCTACAATGATAATAATTAGAGATGCAGTAGTGAGCACAACAATGAAAATAGTCGAAAGTGAAGAATGAATGTAAAACCCTTATATTTATAACAAAATATTAGGTTATTTTTGAATAATGGGAAAGAATAAAATATTATTAACCAAATTCTAGAATCAACCATTTGGAATATTTTATTATATTTAGCTGGAGTGAAAAAATATATAAACTTTATTTACAAATAATAATAAATAAATAATTTGTTTATCATCTCAAGAATATAGTTAAGGAATAATAAACAAATACTGATTTATTTAATTATTCCTAAGGGATTTGGTCAAACTTCACACAGAATAATAACAAATTAATTAATTATTCCTAGAAAGAAGTAAGATAATTAGTGATTTATCTATTTATTTCTCATAATTGGGCCAAAAGTGACAAGGAATATCAATTAAACAATGGTTTAATTAATTATTCCTCAAAGATGATTAAATAAATATTGGTTTATTTAGTTATTGTTCATGGGTTTAATTATAAATGAGTTAAGAAATGTGGTTTATTAATTAATTTCTCACACTGAAGGAAATTTTACGATGGTAAAATTGGCCCTACATGGTTTACTTCGATCCATATAGTAAATTATGCTAGATGATCATTTTTTGTGATAACATATTGGCCCCAATTGTATGAGTGTTAGGAGAAAAACATATGACCGAAGTACATTTTAAGGACACAATCACTAGGCAATGCAATGGAGTTAGAGAAAGAGAGAGAGAGGGAGAGACCAATGGAGTTGAAGTGAAAGAGGATAGTGACAGTGGGGGTGAGACCAGTGCAAGTATTCTTTTATGTTGTGGTACCAGATCTTAGTGAGGTGGGGGAGGCATACCTATACCCGCCGAGATAATGTATTACAAAAATAATTCAGTGCCCAGAAACATGAAACTAGAGGACATGTTGGCATAAATGAGCCATAAAATAATACAATGTGTTCCATATACATAATGTGGTTGGAAAAAATAGGAACTGGGAATGAATACAGTAACATCTAAGTACATGAGATATAATGGCCCTTCCCTAAAAACAATTGGTGGGAAGGAGGGTGGAACAACCAAAGAAGTTACAAGAAATGGCTCTGCAAACTAAATGCATCATCTGAAGGAGATATGCATGTGGTGAGCGCTGCAAGTGGAAGGAACCCAAATCTGTCGAACTGCATCTGAGGCCATAGCATAATATGAAGTCATCCAGGCATGCAGGGGGCTAGCTAAATGGCCACCCCCTCATGCGGTTTGTAACATCACACACACACACACACCTGGGAATCACTGGTAAAATCTGCTGCATCACTGGACCATCAAGTGTATGAATTACGAACATGAAACAATTAAGTCAAAGGGAAATGATGATTCCCTTTCCTTGATCTTAGGGACCGAAAAAGAGTGGAAGCTCGAACTAGGATACACCACCCTCTAGGTTATTCTTCCTGAATGGATGTGATGATGTCGACAGAATAGGCCCTACCACAAGTGAGGCAATGAGGATTCTCAACTAAGGCACAAGGGAAAATAGTAATTTGAGTCATGGACTACACTAGGGAAAATTTATGGGGAAAATGTGACTAAGGAAAAAATAAACGACTTCCCTTGTAAGAGCATAAAGTGCATGGTTGACTTGGCAACGACTGACTCGACTCAAAATGGGATGGTGGAAAGTATGACTGAAGGCCGAAAAGGGAAACATAGGATGAATGGTATGCAAATATGGATAGAATATTGTGCCATGATACAATTGGACATTAAAGAGACTCTAAGGATGCAAAGGTGACTCATCGCAAATGCTTTGAACAGGGGTGACTCAATGATGCTGCCACACAGAATAGGATGGGTGGGGACTACGAAAAAATGAACAAATGATGGTTTCCCATGATGAAAATTGACACATGAGATGAAAAGCACCAAGGGAAGGTTGTCCCCAAAGTACCCAAAGTACAAGTGTCGAATATCAAGATATGAAATTTGATTTTAAGAGGCGGAAAAGTGACCCTTCATGGAAAAATGGATTCTAGGTGAAGTGTCGAGTCATCAAAAACTAAGAAAGACCCATTATATTACTCAACGAGGTCTTTCCAATGGTGTTGATAGTTCATCAAACTGAGCTATGGTTTGGTCGCAATGTGTGATAAAAAAACATTGGGTTTTCCTACAAAAGGACATTTTCCAATTTGAGAGGAGGAGAAGGCCCTAAATCTTTCGGAGACCATAACGGACAAGCTGACAATCAGAATTAGGGTTTATGAATTTTATGCAAGTGGCCTGACTTTTCTAATGATGGCCTTAATGCTTCTCGAAACGATGGTTCGTGGGGAAGAATTAAGGGAAGAGGAAAATGAGAATGAACAACTAGCGGAGGTATAGAATCATCCTCACCAACTAAGTCAAACATGGGGACTATGTGGTAAAGGTGGTATGATGTAGAGTAGAATATTTGAAGATATGACATCAAATTTATATGATATGCAATGTAATATGGCTCGCCAGATAGGCTGGTAGGACAAAATATGCAAGGAATGGGAGGATAATCAACCATACCAAGAACCGATGGTGATTTAGGCTGAGACATATGTTAATCAATTTGAGAAGGTGGCTATAGGAAAACCATCATGCCCCCAAGCATGGGATACTTCTCGCAAGAATATGTGATGGAGGGGACTAATATGGTATACAAAGGTTGGAATGATGCCCGCTGCCAGGAGGAGTTTGTGGAGTCCCATTGTGCTCCGAGTGCTCGAAAAAAGGGATTCAAGCATCTCAGCCCAACTTGTCATGATATCCTCCAAAGAATGATAAGGAGATGTAGGGGCCTATGTGTCCCTTGGTATGCTACAAGTGTGTCAGATGTATTTAGATTGGGGAGAAAGCTTTTGGGTTCACAAATATGGCGAGGAGTACGCATCATGTTACATATCATCCCATGGTTAATTAGGGGTAGACATAGATTCCATGATTTCCTCCTCAGAATGGAAGATGGGCAGATCAGAGGAAGAATGACTAAATTATCTAGCGACGGTAACTGGTGCATCATCATGAGAAAGGAGTTTCACATATGCATCATCTAAAATGCTAGATGACGAGCTAGGAGATGGAGAATATACTGATGTTGAGTATTGGGTTTCCAATGAAAGAGGTTCGATAGAAGTGCACGTAGAAACCTCAGAAAGGTTTTCCTGTGAGGATCTAAAGGATGATGATAGGTAAAGGATATGGATCATGGGCTCTGTCATCTCAACATTGGCGGGAGGGATCACGATGGTGGGACTAGAGGCCCCTTGTTCTAGTGTACTAGTGGTACTAGAATCCATAAGTAGAGGAGTGGGTGATCTACTACGAGTGGCCTTATATTCGTAAAGAGCTTGAAGGTAATCACAAAATTCATCAAGATGAGGGAAACAATGGGAATAGTGACCATAATTATCACATAAGGCATAAGAGTAATTTGTACACAGTGTTTTGAGTTTCTTGGCTGGTCCAAGTAAGGTAAGTTGGACCTCGGGGATATTTGACTCATGGAACGTTTCATGAACCAAAAGTTTGAGATGAGGAATTTCAAGAGAGTTATTGGTGGCATGCCCAACAACCTCACACAAAGCTCATAGAGGTGTCAGCTTTGAAGCTTTGGGGGTTAGAGAAGCTTTGAGGGCCTTGTCCTTAGGTTCTTTCTTCGGGATGCTTTCGCAATAGGAGTGGGTTCCTATTGAGGTTGCGGTGGAACTTGAGCAGTGACAGGGGCCATAGGGACCATTAAACTAGGGTTAAAGCATGATAGGGTTTGATATGATGAGGCAGAGTTCTTTCTAGGGGAACAATGTACCAGACTGGGATTACAAAAGTCATATTAGGGAGAATCAATGAACCCATGATAAGGACAAAAAATATTCCAGGAGGAGGAAACAAGAAAGGTATATATATTGTAGGATAATTTCCTGGTGAAACAACTCCGAGATGGTTAAGACCTGGAGGAATAGTTCCTAGTGGGAACAAAGGAGAGGCACCGACATAAGGAGGAGATCCTTGGGGGGTGATCTAGATGGCTTAGTTGAGATGGTAACAGTAGGGTGTTGAGGAGCTAGTTGTTCATCAAATGTACCAAATTGCTTGTGAGTAGCCTATGATGCTTGTAACATTTAAACACTCAAAAAGCTAGGCTCAAAGATAGGAGGGGCAGGACTGGGGAAAGCACCTAATAATGAGGAATCTTTGTAGACTCCAGGTGAAAGATCAGTGAGAGGGTTATAAGACTACTTGTTGAACATCAGAGAGATAATGGACTCAGCGGAGGTCAAAGATGACAACTCGTAGTATGTCAACTGATCAATAGTGATGATCTTCCCTTCATTGGGGAAGCACATCTTGTGAAAAACAGTAGACACGATGGCTAACATGGCGTATGTGTAACTATGATCCAATAGAATGTTGTAATCTAGAGGGGCATCAATAACCTCAATGTCTAGATGAACAGTGTTGCTGCAAGAGTCACTACACAATTGCAATACATGCCAAGAGGCTGGGAGGAGTGACGTCCCAAGCACACAAAGTGATAGTGGATGGGGAAAGTTGAGGTGATTTGAGTTGCCTCTAAATGGTAGGGGACATCACACAGGTGGATGGAACTTCGTCAATAATGCATCTAGAGATTATGGCATTATAAACTCTGACTAGTATCTGGAAAGCAATGGATGGAGGTAATGGAGGATTTTCTGACATATCAAGACGAAATACAATCAAATGATCGTCTAAAGGATCTACTGTGCCTAAATAAATTAATATAGATTTCTTTTGAGGTGGGCATGACTGGAGGACTTCTAGCGTCAACGTGGCTGGAGGGGATCATGCCATGTCATCTACTACACTTTATGTATGGGCAGCTTAGTTAGAAGTCACGTTATCATGTAATAGTCCCTTGGGGATCTTAGGAATTGACAAAACTTTAGGTTGAGGGATCTGTAGTGGACCATTTGGTGTTGTAAGGGGATCAATAGATTCTTTGGTTTTCGACTCAGTAACAGACGAAGTATATGGCTTCTCATATTTATGCAACCGAGTTTGCAAGTTGATATTAGAGGTATTGACCTCATCAAAATTCATCATGAGTATTTGGTAGTCATGAGGTCTAGAAGGTTGGGGAGGGTGGGCTGCTTGACCATGCTAAGGTTGAGCAACAAATATACTTGTTGAGGGAAAGGATTTGTGAGCACGACCGATTGAGATGGCGTAGGATTCCGAGGAAGTTGCTACATGGGTGATTGAACTCTGGAAGTTGCTTGGGCTTCCCACATTTCGCACATCTGGGGTAAGAGTGGACACTCATGAGTATAGTGGCCATGTACACCACAACATGCATAAGGCTTGTTCATACGAATACCCTTGTCATTCTTGGGTTGGTCACCCTATTACTGGTTGTTGGTGTTAGGCTGGTTCTCATGGGATTCATTAGATTAATTACCTTGATCACCCTGCTTACCCTTGTTACCCTTCCCCTTAGCCTTTTTCTTCAAATTTTGGGGATTGGTGGCACTCTACTATGTAAACACTTGACCTTGGGGGGGTGGTAGCTACAGGGTAGGAGGATGCATGGGAGGCTGCAACGCTAATGCCTCGGGGGTTGGAGCACTCAATAGTGCATAGGTATAAGATGGTGAAGGGGAAATTCTCTGGTAGATAGGTTGAGGACTAGCTGGCCCTAACATCTGCTAATGTGTTTGGGTAAATGCATAAGAGGTGCTTTGTCTGGAATATAATTTGCTAGGAGGAGGGGCATAAACATTGGAGGAACTAATTCTCACCTACTGATAGCCATAACTATACTGAGTATCTAGTGAAGAATGTGAAATAGCTCCAACGGTATCATCGGCGGCGTGCAATACCCCGGTGCATTGGCACCACTAGGACGACGGAGGTCTGGTATAATGGTGTAGACATAACCAGATTGAGTGTGAATCAAGTCATATCTCAGAGCGGTTTGGAGAGCTTCTTCCTCTACTTGGGGAAAGTCAGACACGACATCTTTGGCAATATGCTCTAAAAGAGTCATCAGAAACAAATCAAGGTAGAGATGGTCTTCGAAGGGTGGAGCATGACACATGCTCCTCCTTCTACGCCATTCCTGGATATGATCGGAAAGATGGGTGGTAGAGGACTGACGGAATGAAGTTAAGAGCTCTATATTAGTGTTGTATCGGAGAGGTAACTGAAGGTATGAAAGGAATGATTTAGCAAGCATCATGAAAGTGGAATGAGAGGTGATGGGCTAGTCAACATATCACTTCGTGACATCTCCAGTGAGAGTGTGTTGGAAAAATCGAAGATGAATAGAATCATTGGTGATGGCATTGGATGAGCACCACATATCGAAGGAGTGGACGTGACTGGTGGGGTATTATCCAGAATTACCCTCAAAATTAGGAATGTTGGAGGGAAGCTTAGTTGACATAACTGGCCAACCAGCATTGTGGTGTATAGGGTCATTAGTCAACAGGCTAAAATCTGGGAGGCTTAACATAGCCATGAAAGGTAGCATTTGAGCTACCTGAACAGTTCCTATAATGCTTCTGCTATATGTGATTACCGGAGTAGAACTGGAGCCAACACCAAGTTGGTTTCTTGCACTTGCAGTGGATCTTCACATGATGATGTTATGTGATCAACGAGGCTCATAATCAGATGAGGAATGAGATGATCCAGAAGAAGAGTCGGTATGGGGACTAGGGGGATGATTAACTGGAACCTGTTGAAATTGGAAACAAGAAATTGCTAAAAATAGAAGTGCTAAAAATAGCACTGCTAAAAATAGCAGTTTGGATACCAGTGTTGGATTGGGCAATAGGAAATGAAAAATGGAAGTGCTAAAAATAGAAGTTATATTTTTAGCAGTTTAGTGTGGGTTTCTATTTTAGTCAGTCCTTGGACTAGAAATAGGAAGTAAATTTTGAAATTGATATTAACAACAATTTTTAAATTAATTAATTAATTCAGTTTGAGTTAATTAGTTAAGGAATTATGAACTTGAAGTCTATGTGAGGACATGCAACAGTTTCTCCTTTGATTTAGGGATTTAACCATAAGTTAAAGGATGAGGATGAGTTGCAATTATTTGGCTCAGTTAACTGAGTCAAGTCCAGTTAGATTAATTTAACAAGTTGTTAAATTAATGAGTTTCAGTTTGTTAATGCTTGCATGCATGTAACAACTGTTATTTTCAGATAACTGAATATTCAATCATGGATAACTCATGCAGGTCAGTTTAGACAGAGACCAAGTTGAGATCATATGGAAGGACAATGTACTATCAGTTGCTATGATATTCCCTGTGAATATTTCTTGCATGCAGAAGGAATATTATTCCTTATGGATTGCGTAGTTGGACCTGAGGTTACAACAAGTATGATGTGGCTAATTCACACATGTTATGACATTGGACCCCAATCAAAATTGTGCAAGGAAATAGGAGCTTGGAGGACTTGTGTAGCCTATATATTTAGGCCTACGTAGTCCATGATCTTTATCATCAGAGTACAGAGAGAGCAGGATAGCTTCTGAGCTGATTCTTTTTGTATGTTGTTGAGGATTTCCACTTGATTGATAATACAGAGATGGGGTTTAGGCTGGTGCTTTCCCTAGGTTATATCTTCTATGTTATGGTTGATTACTTCTCATTCTCAGTTATATCTATTCATGCTTGATGTTGCTCATGTTCAATTAAGCCTCCGCTAAGTTTATGGTAGATGTAGATCTAGTATTATGCTTTAGTAAATTGCATACATCAGTCGGATCTGAAGGTAAATTTTTTACATGATATCAGTGAGCTAGATGATTTGTAGAGAAAATTATACATGGTATCAAAGCACAGGTGATCAAGGGAGAAGTTGAAGTTCGTGGTTTATGAATATTGAATTGAGTTCTTATCAAATCTATTTCACCGATGGCGTTCTATGGTTTGAGACTCGAATATGCCCTTGATTGAAGTTTGAATTATATAGCTTGGAAGGACCGCATGGAGGCAGTATTAGAAGATAATGGCCTTAAGGAATTCATTGATCAAGAAGTCCCAAAGTCAACTGATGATACTCAACTGGTGGAATGGAAGAAGTGTGTGGCTAGAGCAAGGAGAATCCTTCTGGAGGGAGTTCGAGATCACATTGTCTCGAGCCTCCGCAGGAGGGAGACTTTGTTTTCGATGTGGAAAACATTGAAAGATCTTTATCAGAATAGCAGTGATTAGAGGAAGCTAGCACTGAAGGCCAAACTTCAAAAGATCAAGTGTGAAAAGGATGACACGATCTCTATGTATCTGAACAAGCTCACCTCGTGTAGAGACGAGCTTGGATGTGCCAGGATCATGACAATTGATGATGGCATGATGAGTCTTGCACTCCTCGGTCTTCCTAAGAGCTGGCATAGCTACCAGGGCTCGGTTAATGGAAGAGAGAAACTGCCAGACTGGGAACGACTTTGGTCGGATTTGATGTAGGAGGAGATAAGAAGAAGCACCAAATATTTTTCTTCATCCATGGACAATGAAGGAAACTGTGCCTTAGCGAATCAGGCAAAGAAGGGGAAGGAGCAGGTTTCTCTTTCGAAGTCCAGTTTTTCCCATGGTTGGAAGAAGTTTGACAAATCGAAAGTGCTTTGATTTCATTGTCATGAGGTGGATGATTTTGTTAAAAATTGTCCAGTGAGGAAATCCAAGAAGGGATCCAGGGAAGGATCTGAAGGTGAGGCACTTCCTTCACAGTTCGAGTTGTATTTCACAGTCTTCACATGCACGGTTTCATCCATGGTGGGAAATGGTTGGTTTCTTGACAGTGGAGCTTCTTTCCACATGACTGGTGATGAGTTTGTTCAGTACTTTGGAGGAGAAAGATCTCCAGATACTCATAGCAATGGGTAATGATGAAAAGTATAGCGTCTCAAGTGTAGGCATGGTTATTTTTCAGAGGGAGAATGGAGCTCGCCTTACCTTGACTGATGTCAAGTATGTACCAGGATTGAAGAGAAACTTGGTGTCCATCGTGATGCGGGAAGATAGAGGCTATGATGTAGTCTTCAGTAAGGGAAAGGTTTTTCTTATACACATCATCACTAGATAGGTGAAGCAGATTGGTTCATGGATCAAGAACCTATATTCTCTTGAGGTTGAAGATGTATACAAAGCCTTGAGTAGCAAGGCAACTGATGGAAACTTGGTTGTTGAGGGGGAGAGTATATTACCTCTCAACATACAGTGCTAGACGAAGTCTCAAACAATTGTGGAGGAGCCACGATTGGTGCAACAACTTCAGGAGGTTGTGGAGTAGCCACAACAAGGGAAGTTGAGAGGAGAAAAAGTAGAGACATCTACTCGTGTAGAGACCTCCAATAGGGGAAACTTTGAGCCAGGTGGGTAGAGGGATCACTTGCAGCCATACCTCCAGGTAGGAGGAGGGGCAGGATCCTTGAGGTACCCAACCTCTTTGATTCAAATTTTCTATGGGATCCCTGATGAGGAATAGTAGAATTGACTGATTGGGTGGAGAAAGATACGGATGGAGTGGAAAAGAGAGCTACAGTGCAGGGAATCCCAGGACAATGCAGAGCTAGCAGGCTACAGCAATGCGAGAGGCACAAGTGTGTTGCACAATGTAGGGTAGCGCAGAGAGGTGTGCAACGGTGCGAGATGCGTGGAGATGTTGCAGTAGTGCAGAGGTCAGAGAGGGAGCACTTGTCAGCAGCAAGTAGAGCTTCAGCATCAGAGTATGTTTCTAGCCCAGCAGAGAGGTCAGTTGGGAGCATTTTTTGTTCCGAGAGTTGCTGGAGAAACCACCCTTGGTAGAAGTGTTGCATGCAGAACATTTTGAAGGTACAAGATCAGGTTCGAGAGGAAGCCTTTCTTGTTAAGAGGGAGTGTTGAAAATGGAAACAAGAAATTGCTAAAAATAGCACTACTAAAAATAGCAGTTTGGGTACTAGTGCTGGATTGGGCAACAGGGAATGAAAAATGGAAGTGCTAAAAATAGAAGTTCTATTTTTAGCAGTTCATTGTGGGTTCCTATTTTAGTCAGTCCGTGGACTAGAAATAGGAAGTAAAATTTGAATTTGATATTAACAACATTTTGTAAATTAATTAATTAATTCAGTTTGAGTTAATTAATTAAGGAATTATGAACTTGAAGCCTATGTGAGGATATGCAACAGTTTCTCCTTTGATTGAGGGGTTTAACTATCAGTTAAAGGATTAGGATGAGTTGTAATTAGTTGGCTCAGTTAACTGAGTCAAGTCCAGTTAGATTAATTTAACAAGTTGTTAAATTAATGAGATTCAGTTTGTTAATGCTTGCATGCATATAACAACTGTTATTTTCAGATAACTGAAGATTCAATCATGGATAACTCATGCATGTCAGTTTAGACAGAGACCAAGTTGAGATCATATGGAAGGACAATGTACTATCAGTTGCTAGGATATTCCTTGTGAATATTCCTTGCATGCAGAAGGAATATCATTCCTTATGGATTGCATAGTTGGACCTAAGGTTACAGTAGGTATGATGTGGCCAATTCACACATGTTATGACATTGGACCCCAATCAAAACTACATAAGGAAATAGGAGCTTGGAGGAATTTTGAAGCCCATATATTCAGGCCTAGGTAGTCCATGAGCTTTATCATCAAAGTATAGAGAGAGCATGATAGCTTTTGAGTTGATTGCTTTTGTATGTTGTTGAGGATTTCCACTTGATTGATAATACAAATATGGGGTTTCAGGCTGGTTCTTTCCCGAGGTTATATCTTCTGTGTTATGGTTGATTACTTCTCATTCTCAGTTATATCTGTTCATGCTTGATGTTGCTCATGTTCAATTAAGCTTCTGCTAAGTTTATGGTAGATGTATATCTTATATTATGCTTTAGTACATTGCATATATCAGTTGGATCTCCAGGTGAAATTTCTACATGATATCAGTGAGTTAGCTGATTTGTAGAGAAAATTCTACAGAACCCTACGGGGGGGGGAGTAATACGTCTAAGAGGAACCTAGGGATGAAGGTCTAAGAGTCTCCATGACAAATGCCTTGGTGGCGGAATGGTTGTAAGACACAAGTGACACAGAAATGGTGAAGGGATATCAACAAGATGTTTTTGTCTCTCTTGGTGGAGATAAATTAATTAGGTCTTGGATTGGCAGTGTAAACCAAGCGCCCTTCGCTTAAGGCATTCTTGTGTGTGTAAGTGTGTTTATTAATTAAGCCCAGTTTGTGTTTGAAAAAAGAAAAAGATTTTTGAAATGAACTGGAATTAAAAATAGAAAATGAATAGAAAATCAACTCTCCAAACACACCCAAATTGGGTTTGCAAACACTATGCTGGTTGGTGATGAAATCAATTGAAAACACATGAAAAATGCGAAGAGATCTAAGCATCGGTTTGACTCGGATCAAATGAAATTATGCTACTGGAAAGTGGCGCAACAACAACAAAAAACCAGGGAGGAAAATCATTGTATAAAAATAGGGATACAGGCGTGAAAGCTATGGAAAACAATGGGACCTTAAGGAAAATGAACAAACAAGTTCTAAGATGAAGCTTTGAATGGAAACAACATATATTTGAAGATCTAAAATAGGTAGGTACATATATGGAAAATATGGCTAAAAGCCTTGTAAAAACTCAGACTTCTTACTCAGCTAAACTCCTCCTATAAAGGTGGAAGCGTACTAGAAGCTAGAAGGGGCTAAATTTCACTTCCACGAGTGAAACATAATAGATGAAAGCATAAGAGGGAAAAGACATTGGTCCACCAACCTAGGTTCAGTGGGATATCACTCTTTTTGGGCCAAAAAGTACACTCTGAACCTCTAGATCGCACTTTTGGGGCAGGAAAGTGTGATTTCTACTGAAGGTCACCCAGGTTTTGGAATCAGAATTAAAAACGCAGTGGAGTCGCCAATTTTTAGCGACAATAAGAAAATCCCCAGTAGAGTCCCGAATTTGTTGGAGTGTTTCCTTCTCGAAGGTGTACAAAAAGGAATCAGTTTAGGCTGTGTATCACAAACAACCCTAACAATAAAAATGGTTGTTAAATAGTGTAGATATGCAACAAATGATAAAAACAAAACCTGTCAAAGCCCTGATCTATGCAACACACATAGTTAAACAACAAAATGAAATAGAAAAATAAGCACAAATAACTCCTATAGTCTAATGGAAACCAAATATATAAAGAATATATTTTATTAAACAACACCTATGAAGGGAACAAATAATGTTACCAGTCCCCCTCTATTGGATGGATTCTTGGTTATCCTCAATGTCCTCAGCTTTTGTAGAGTCTCTCTCCTCTATAATGTGTAAAACCCAGCAAACAAAATGTTTGAGCTCAACGAGAACTCAAATGAAAAATAAGATGGTGTGTGATAGTGATAATAATCAGAGCTGCAACAATGAAAATAATTGAAAGTGAATAATGAATGTAGAACCCTTCTATTTATAACAAAATAATAGGTTGTTCTTGAATAATGGGAAATAATAAAATATTATTAGCAAAATTCTAAAATTAACCATTTGGGATATTTTATTATATTTGGTTGGAGGGAAAAACTATTTAAACTTTTATTTACAAATAATAAATAAATAAATAATTTATCTATCATCTCAGGAAATATGGTTAAGGAATAATAAAAAAATAATGATTTATTTAATTATTCCTAAAGGATTTGGTCAAACTTGACAATGAATAATAACTAACTAGTGATTAATTAATTAATTATTCCTAGAAAATAATATGATAGTTAATTATTTATCTATTTATTTTCTCATAATTGGGCCAAATGTGACAAGGAATATTAATTAAACAATGATTTAATTAAATATTCCTAGAAGATCATTAAATAAATAGTGATTTATTTAATTATTCTTCATGGGTTTAATTATAAATGACTTAACAAATGTGGCGTATTAAATAATTTCTCATAGTGAAAGAAATTTTACTATGTTAAAATTGGCCCTACATGGTGTATATCGATCCATCTAGTATATTATGGCTAGATGATCAATTTTTTGTGATAACACTAACCCATCTATCTCAACACCTCTCAGCACCTTAGACTAGAAGGGGTTGAGTTTGGAACTGTCTTGAAGCGTGGGGAAGGAACATAACCATACTACAAATGGGGAGAGGATGTATGAATAGAAAGAGTAGGGGGAGAAAGCTGCGTGAGGCAGAGAAGGTGGATAATACTACTTGTCCCAAGAGAAAATGCACTTGTCATTCTTGCTGAAAACTATGTGAGATCTAGACAAGCCCCCACATTAACAATTGTAGATATGACATGAAAGGAAGAGTATTTGTTTTTCCTAGCTATGAATGATTAGGACCAAGGCGGGGGGGGCTGATATCATAGTCCACTTGTTTCTCCTACTAACTCACCATTTTGTCATTGAAAAGACCACCATAAGCTGTCTGTCCACTAGATAGAGAAAGTATAAGGACAAGTTGAAGTGACAAATGGAAAGAAATAGAAAAAAACAAAGAAAAAGAGAAACGAGCAAGTGGGAATGTTGCAACCATAATAGACGAAAAAAAATCATAAACATACAAAAAATCCATTAGAAAAAAAACACAACAAAAACCCTAACAACGACATAATATCTCATAAAACTTCAAAACCCATTCTCCTCCACCTTCATTATTTCTTATATATATATATATATATATTATATATATATATATAACTTATAATAAAAATATACTACAATTAAATAATATTTATTAACATTTAAAAAAATTGATGCGAAACTTAAATGATTTAAGTATATTAAAAATTTAACATTTAAAAACTTCAAAAACATATAAACAAACTTAACAAAATATTATTTTAATGATTTATACATTTCAAAACATATCATACTCCATCAATTTACTCGCAAAAACTTATAGAAAACTATAAATTCAAATCATATTAGCTCAAACATTCAAACTATATCAATTTACAAACTTGTGTTTATAGAAAACTATAAATTCAAATCGTATTAACTCAAACATTCAAACTATATCAATTTAAATATTGACTATTCTTCAGGTCATATTGTATATATTGCCTTATTGTATATATTGCCTCAATATAATATATTGCCTTTTCTTATTTAAATATTGACGCATTTATCAAACTTAAAATGTCCGCATATAAAAGTTCGAGTTTGATTCACACTTATAAACATTATCATATTATAACATGCCAAAACATTCTTATACTTCATAAATCACCAAAATCAAACTTGCATCCAATCTCAAATTTGCACATTCGAACTATATAAATTTAACGACTTGAGCATCTGACCTACATATCTTTCCATGGAGCGATATTGTTTTAAATCTTCATATTGAAGGGCTAAATCGATATGTATAAAATTATGTGTGAATTTTATAGATGTAAATTGATACTTATTATGCGTGAATTTAAATGCGGATAATGATATAATATAAATTATTAAACCATACTATTATATTAAATTAAATTAATTATTATTTTACAATTTATAAATCATGATATATTTCATCACAACTTTTTACATTTATTTTAATAATATTTTAAATATATTATTAAGTTGCAATCTTATTAAAATAATGGTAAGTAACAGTGATTTTGAATTATTTACTTTTTGATGAGAAAAATGGGAATTTGGGGTGTTGCTCAATATCCCAATTTTGCTCTAAAAAAACATAGACATTCCAGGCAGTACTGTCTCCTTTCGTGATTTCTTCTGCTGGTCGCTCAAGCATTTCATCTCTCATTCATCATCAGATCTTCCTCTGCGCATCGCATGCTGTCTTAAACAACAGCATTTACCATTAATAATTTGGTACTATGGATATTCTTGGTATCAACAAGCTTGAACAAGAATTTACTTATATTATCCATACACACAGGCGTAGGCATTGCATACTAGAACCGTTCATAATTATTATATATATATATATATATATATACAGAACAAATTACATTCTAGGCTAAGGCATTTCAACCTTAAAACCCAGCTCACAATCGACTACATCTTGCTCACTCACTATTTTACTCACAATAAGATATATCTCACACCCTATCACATTCCATTTATATAAGATGCATTAGTAAGAATTGATAAGATTTTCTCCTAGTTTTTCTACAATGAAAGCTCTCCAAAAGCGTGCATGGCTGTATCCATCTTATCTGCTTTAAATTATCCGCTTTAAATTCGCTTTTCTGCTTTAAAACAAGCTTTTCTCTATTCTGATCCTCTGGTCCAGGTTTTCTCACTTAGTTGCTGGTTGCTCCCGCATCACATTTCCCTTGCATAATGTATGTATTAACGATTTTCATTAGGTAATGTTTCCATGGATTAGTACTGGAAATTTTATTTACAAAATTAAGGTTATTCCAAATATTGGTAATAAATATAGCATACAAATCGCTGCAGCGTTTAACTTATCGTTTCTGCGGATGGCTGCAATATGTATTGTTGTGGATCATTTCAGAACGTAACCTTGTATGATGCTGATTTCTGTGGGATATGTCACCGAAAACATTTTTTTATTATCAAAAAACCCAAATTCTTAAATATGTAATGCGTGTAGGCGTCAAAAGTCCTACTAACATATGTCATCGAAAACATGAACCCAATCAAAATAATGTAATTGGATGGATCAACATATTCATTTACTGTAGTATCACCAGCCTGACGAAATTTGTCCTATCCAGTGCAGCCAGTGCAGCCGGGAATAAGCAAAGTGATTATAGATTTTTTCTGAACTTAGTACATGGACAGAACAATCAAACATGCATATTGTTTATTCACCCTTTCACTCATTTTGCTTCCTGCTCCTATAGACACTCCACACTGCTACAATTTGTGTCTTATGTTATGAATTTGAAAAATCACTTTAACGGAACAAGCAAAACATTTATTTAGAGAACATGTAAGGACCAAGCGATTTACCATTAGCAAAACATAGAAGTTCTCAAATAACAATTTTGAGATAAATAAATTTTCTACAATTTTGTTAAAATAAGTTAATTACTCTGGTATGAACAGTTGGTTAAAGTTAGAGAGTCACTTAACTAAGCGTTGAGTCAAGTCGAGATAAATCATAGTCCAACTGATAGTGTGTGGATGCATGTCAAGTTCTGTGGTTGCATGTCAAGATATTTTAGGTGAGTGCTATCACATGGTTCATTATAAGTATCAAGCTTCGTGTTATCAATAGAATACGGGCAGGTTGTGTCTTTTGGGTGAATTTTGTGTTTAAGCTCTTGTTCTTTTCCAACAAATTGGTATCAGATATATTGGTTGATATATTTACTAAGTCATTAGCAAAAGATGTGTTTGAGTTTCATAGAAGAAACTTGGGTGTTGTAAGCCTAGATCAGACATAGACCAACAAACATGTTTGAGTTGTCATGATTCAAGTCTTAGTTTAACGCTCATAATTAAGGGGAGTGTTAAAATAAGCTAATTATGCCCACATGGGGGGTTGGCTAAAATTAGAGAGTAGGCTCATTGAGACTTGATACATGTCATGTTCTATAATTGCATGTCAAGATATTTTAGGCGAGTGGCTAGTGAGAAAAAGTTAAATACCCTTCTCAAGGTTCGTTGTAAGTATCAAATTTTAAGTTAGTTTTAAGTAAATTTTTTGTTTAAACTCTCTCCCTTTCCAACAAAATTCACAAGATCTCCATCTAAATTCATATAAATAATAGGTCCCGTATGGCAACATGTAAGATATCTATATAATTTGGTAACCTAAATAGTGTTTTGGGGTTTTTTATAGTGCAACCTCAGTCTCATATTGGAAAAGAGATGATCGATTCATGATTAATCGTTGTGAGAATAGTAGTTGGAGGTAACTCTCGCGCGAGAGAAATTGAGCTCTGTGAAGGAAGAGGAGACATTCGGCAAATGGGGCATGTTGCATGCAGGCGAAGCCATTTGTCGATACAATGAATGTGGAATATGTGACTGCAATCAGGGATAGTTCTCAAACCTTTGACTCCTTAAAATCACCTAGGAAAATCAAACAACATCTGTTATCCTCTGCTTCGTATAATTCATTTCCTTCTGCAGATTTGAACGTTTGACAAACTTTGTTGGAATATAGCATTCTAGGGAATGAATGCAAGGTTTCCTCCTCGATATCAATTACAGTGCCATCACGGATCAAATGGGTAGTATGAAACCTAGTAACGAATTTCCGTAGCGACAATGTACGAAGAAATATAAAAGTGACAAAAGAATGGCAGTTATGGTCACACTTCCTAACAACAACGTTCTACCAAAATGTCCAGTATACGGTGAAGTTGAATTTTGATCCATCTCATAATATAGTAATAGCTATTGGTGCATGTGACATGAGAGTAATTATGATACCACAAGGCAACGATTTAGAGGTTCGCTTCCCTGTAGTCATGTAATGGATTTTTGGGGCAAAATGTAATAAGAAATTAGGCGTTATTACCCTACGGTCCTGAGTTTGTCGATGAGATGGTTGGTTGTAGTTGAACATTTCTACTTGCGAGGATACTTGTTAGTTGACTAGGGACTTAGGGCGCCAATTATGGAATCTCTGTCGATTTCGCCCTTGTGCATCTCTCGTAGTTGTAGCGATGGAGACGATAAATAAAACATCAACAAGAAAGCACGTTGCAGTGCAATTGGCCTGCCCATGTAGGAGAAAAAATAAATTGCTTGCGTATACATTTGGGGCAATGAATCATGTTTTGGACAGGTCTAAAACAATTATTGTTTTAACTCGATGATCGCAAGGTTATAGGTGCAGCCACGACACATAACATGCCAATTGCAAAGGCGCGGTCCAAACGCTCAGCCACACCAGCAAAACAAAGTGAGCCATGTTTTTTTATTAAGGTGAGAAATACCTATCATAATTTAGTTGTCAAATCAGTTTTAAGGATAATCATCTCTAGCTTCTATTTCGGAATGTAGGCTAACTCATCATCGTTATTCAAGGAAAACCACTACACATGAAATGAGTTTTCAAACCAGCGGTGAGGACAACCATCTCTGGATGCTATCCGGGAATGGAGGCTAACTCATCACCCTTATTCAATGAAAACCACAACCCCTAGAATAACTCGCTAGTGGTTGGTAAGGGGCAGAACCCGCTGGTGGTCTGTAAGGGGCAAAACCCACTGGTGGTCCATAAGTTGGCAGGATTTCACTCCTGCCAGATGCCTTCTTGGACCATTAACCTATTTCCTTACATTCAAGGAAGATGAAATCTTAACTAAACAGTCTCAGTTTTTAGACATACACTCCAAGCACTAAAATAACCCAAAAAAACTCAGTATTATTAAGCTTCATTATTACTTTTTAATTTTTTATTTTTTCTAAGTATGAACCACACAAACAAAATGAAATACCTGCATCGTTCTATGAAGAATTTGTCTATCTCTATTAAGG
This sequence comes from Pinus taeda, assembly GCA_000404065.3. NCBI lineage: Eukaryota > Viridiplantae > Streptophyta > Pinopsida > Pinales > Pinaceae > Pinus > Pinus taeda. Next base: position 71,213 of record APFE031133960.1, read on the forward strand.
GAGGATCAATCTCAATATGCATTATCATTGACAAGCGTGCATCGCCACAACCAACTAATCCAATCTACCTATAACAACTGAGGCTAATTCATTTATCAAACTACCAAGAACAACTAGAGGAAATCTGATGAACAATCTATATATTATCAATCCGATAATACATGTTTCAATCAAATAGCCAATTGGGGCTAGGCTATAGAAAGGATGCTCTTTCTTATAATAAGGATCATACCCATTATTTTTTTTTCTGAATATGACTACTTCTATATTAATAAAAAATAGTTTACACCGAGGCCATGGCCTCGAAGGAGCTAGCCCATAGATGCGGCATGATTACAAGCATAGCAGATCAGTTCACAAAGAACCAACTAAGTAACGATGTAGAAAAACGACAGGGAACCTGACCATGACTAGAGCAAAAACAAAGAACCCCCAATGATGGACAGAACTGAGATTAAGGCTGGGAGTTTCCATAAACCAAAAACAAGAAAAATAGAGCAGAGAGATTGAACCAAGAGACATCGCCTGAAGCCCCAAACTGTATATGGACAACCAAAGTAGCTCAGACTGCATTCACGACTTGGGACTGAAGGCTAGCAGAGTGTCCTTATTCGCCGAAGTACTGAAAATTTGAGCAGGAATTCCAAAAAAACCATAAAGCCACCAACCTATTCAGATTTCATGAGATGGATCGGGCGGCTCTTCGATGATGCGACAACCATACTTACCGTCGTCGTCGTCCTCTGAGGAGTCTGCCTATTCCCACATGGTAGGGGAGGCATTGCGACTGCCAGAGCCTGAAGCTTTACTCGGATCATGCTTCGTCTGGATGAAACCATGTCTGTCGTCCGCCAATATTTCCATGGGCACTCCAAGGGGACCAACTTCTTGACCTCGATTGAGCTCCCTGAGCTCAATGGAAACCGTAGCCATAAAGGAGACAGAACCATGACTACAGGGGAATTGAAACCAAGTGGTATTCGTTAAGGGGTTGAGGGAACTCGTTGGCAAATTGTGTTAGCCTTTGCCTCTTCCCCGACCACTTCGAGTAACCGGGTAATGATCCATGCTGAAATTCGAGCAAAAAGACGAGGAGTCTGTCGTGGATGAGGAGACTTGGCAGCTCGCTTGCCCTCTGGAGCTGCCTCTTCTACTCCACATTCTCTGGCGCAGTTTTGTCATGGCTGGAGAGACAGAGTGGTCTAGGATGGAGGACAAACTATGGAGGCAGGGAGGGATGGGGACTAGCTTGGCTACAGCACTCAGAGGGGCGCGAGGGAGAGAAATAGAAGGATGGCTAGTGAAATTGCCAGAGAGACCAAGAGAAACTTGCAGACATAGCCAGAAAATCCCCTGACGAACCAAAGCAAAGTGTGATCCTGGGAAGATTCGAGAGAAAATTGCTGACGCTGCAGAGGAGGGGGAGAAGCATAAGGAAGAGGGGAAAATGTGGCAAGTTGGAGGCTCCATGAGCTGAAAACAAACCGTCGACCGAGGAGGTACCCGCTGCATTAAAGTAGCAATTAAATGGAGCATAGGTGAATTTATGAGCATTGCCTTGAATGTCCAATTCGCGGTGGAGAGCATCAACGGGCCCACCCAAACAGCAGCCCATGTACTTGGACCGTATTCAGACACCCGCATCTGGGAGGGAGAGATCTTGTTGCACCAGGAGAGTGCAGTCATTTTTGAGTTGTGGATCATTGGAACTGTTCAACGACCCAGAGAAGAAGGGGAGTTGTTGATTGGCCCCTTGATTAGCTAGTCTGTCTGCTACCTTATTAGCAGTTCGACGGATGTGCCTGAAGGAAATGCTACAAGGTGTTTTTAGCCATTCTTCAATTTGTTCCAGTCTACTGAGAACCCTCCAGCTCGAAGAAATCTTTGCAGTGGAGGATCCTGATTGAATCTGTGTTACTTCCTCTATTAGAATTTGTGAGTGGCCTTCAACCTCTAGAGGGAGCAGATTTTCTGTTTCTGATATGCGAAGACCTTGCCACAAGCTTTCAAGCTCAACAACGTTATTGGTATCTCTACCCATTGAACCGTGATATATATGCAGAACTTTGCCTTCTGCATTCTTGAAGATGCCCCCGTATCTAGCCGGCCGAGGATTGCCCTTAGTCGCTCCATCAAAGTTCAGCTTATAAGGGTGGATGGCCAGAGGAGACCAAGAATGCATTGATTTAGAGTGATTTGAAGTACTTGGCTTGATGTGGATTGCAGATATGATATCTAAGCTCCAATTGGCAAGAATGTGACGTTCTTGGGGTAAGACTGGCATATCAGAGTCTTGCCATTGTCTGAGTGCCAGAGCTTCTTGAAGAGTTTGCTTAAGAAGAAGCCATAGAGTATTGATAGGGGAACTGTGATTTTTGAAGATCTTGCTATTTCATTCTTTCCATATTATCCAGTAGATGAAGGCTTGTAGGAGGTTCCGGAGGGCATTGAGAAGAGGGCTTTGGAAAGGATTCTGAGGCCAATTCCTGATGGTGTTTGTGATTTCTCCCTCTCTTCTCCCTGTTCTATTGTTACACTATGTTTTTCTTTCCCAAAGTTGAGTTGCTAAAGGGCAAGAATCGAAGAGATGATTGATGTTCTCTGAGTGAGTATTACAGTTGCAGCATTTGGAAGGCCCAATAAATCCGTGCCTTTGAAGGTTACCAATGTGAGGCTCCTTTTTTTACTGAGAAGCCAGAGGAAGGTGGAGATCTTAGGCCATAGCATGGGTTGCCAAACTTGTTCCCATAGTTGATCCTTTATTATCTGAATGGGATGGTAAAGAATTTGATATGCCTCCTTGGTAGTGAACATGCCCTTGGTGGTGTATCCCCATCTCAATCGGTCCTTCTGATCTAAAGATTTGATTTTCCTGAGTTTAAGCTCTTGATCAATCTCATCATAGGTTTCCTCCTTCCAGTTGCCCTACCATGTGTTTGCTGGCTTCCAAAGTTGAAAGCCTTGAGGAGAGTGTTGTTGCCAGAATTGATGGACATGGATTTGAACCTTTTGCTGCATGGTTGCTTGCCACTTGGGTTTGTTAAAGAGAGAGACAAGTTTGGGAAGTTGTTGCCAGGAATCCTCCCAAAATCTTGTTGTAGTGCCTGAGTGGATTTCCCAAAAGCTGTGCGCTTGAACAAAGGCACTATGTTACTTGGCAACATTCCAGATCAACGATCTAGGGGTGTATGAAATGAATCTGATTAGCTCCTCCTTTGGGCTTCCTGGAGCATATTCGGCCTGCCATAGACGACCCCAGGGAGAGTGTGGTTTGGAGATCCAGTTCCGCCATATGCGCACACCCATAACGTTGTTGCTGTGGAAGGGATCACTCAAACTGAGTCCTCCAGCTGATTTCAGGAGACATACTTCCTTCCATTTAACCAGAGCCCACTTTTTGTTATGTCCAGAGGAGCCCCAAAGAAAATTTCTTTGTAGATTGCAAATGTTCTTGAGAATCCATTTCGGGGTAGCCAAAATTGAGAACAAATACAAAGGCATGGCTTGAAGAATTGACTTGATAAGGATAATCCTGTTAGCAATGTCGAGAGAGCGGTATGTCCAGGAGGAGAGCCTGGTTTCTAAGTTGTCAAGGAGGGTCCTACAGGAAGCATGTTTGATGGCCGAGTCAAAAAGGGGAACTCCCAGATATTTCAAAGGAAGCTTGGCAATTGAGAAGCCCAAAATCCTTGCTATATTCCTTTGAGTAAGGATGGGAGTATTGAAGAAACAAAGCTGGGATTTGGAGGCATTGATTGTGGTACTAGAGGCTTCTGAAAAAAGATTAAGAAAGAGTTTGAAGGCGAAGGCCTCTTGTACTGACGGATGACCAAAGAGCATATTATCATCGACGAATTGTTGATGGGTAATAGGGGAAAGCTCATGTAACGAGAGGCCCTTTAAAGAATGAGAGTTAGAAGAAGAATGAAGAAGGCGGCTTAATCCTTCGGCCATAAGAACAAAAAAGAAAGGCGAAAGTGGGTCACCTTGACGGATTCCTTGAGAAGGATGAAAAGGAGTGGATGGGGAACCATTGAGAAGGATTGACACACTGGGAGAGGAAATGAGATTCATAATCCATCGCGTCCAAGTAGCATTGAAGCCAAAAGTAAGTAAGATGTGTTTAATGTAGGACCAACTGAGCTTATCAAATGCTTTGGAGAGATCTAGCTTTAGAATCATACCTGGTTTTTTCAGAATCTTGAGGGAGTGGATCACCTCGTGGGAGAGAATAACACCATCCAAAATCTGGCGCCCTTCTACATAGCCTGTGTGCTCTGGCGAAATGAGGAGAGGGAGAAGAGGTTTGAGCCTGTTTGCCATTACTTTAGAGATTAGCTTGTATATTACATTACATAGCGCAATTGGATAATATTTGTCGGGTGTATTGGAATCTTCCACTTTGGGCACAAGCGCTAAAAACGTCGTGTTTAAGGAAGGAAGGACCCAGTGCATCGATCTCGATTCATCCACCAACTCCTAGACCTCTCATTTGATTTGCTCTCAGAAAGCATGGAAGAAGTTGGTTGTGAATCCATCAGGGCTTGGCGCTTTACCATCTTTCAGTTGGGCCATAGCTTCCTCCACTTCCTGCAATGAAATAGGTTGGAGAAGCCTGTTGTTGTGATCCTCATTGATGACTTTAGGAATGTGCTGCATGATAGTTTGTATGGCTTGATTTCTGTAGCCCGGGGGTTCCTTAAGTATGTTCTGAAAGTGACCTTGGAATACCTGTACCACTTCTTCATGAGGCTCGAGACGTTCTCCTTGCTGGTTGTTGATTAAAGCAATGTTGTTGTGCATTCTCCTTTGGATGGTTGACCTATGAAAGAATTTAGTATTTTTCTCCCCATCCTTAAGCCATCTGATCCAGGATTTTTGTCGCCAGAGAGTCACTTCTTGATGTCGTTGTATTTCAATTTTAGTAAGGAGGTTATGCTCCTGTAATGCATAATCCTCCATTCTTCCCTAAGAGATAATACATTGTTGCAGTGTGTTCATTTGCTACTCCAGTGCTTTTCTTTGATCAAATATGTTACTAAATTGAGTGCGATTCCAAGATTTCAGCACTTGCTTTAGGTACTTTAGCTTTTGTTGAGATTGATACATTTTGGCACCTGTGGGGGGGATAAAGGATTTCTAAGCAGCAATGACCACTTGTTTGAAGTCAGGATGAGAGAACTAGAAGGCTTCGAATCTGAGAGGTCTGTTGCTCTTCGATTCCGGATGCGACCACTGTAGCATAATGGACCAGTGATCTGAGCCCACATGAGGCATGATGGATGCATGGAAATCTCTGCCAGGTGAATGGCGTTATCCGAAAAAAGGAATCAATCCAATCTGGAAGCGATATGCTATGGTCCCCTTCATTTATTGGTCCAAGTATACATACCATTTGACGTTTGAAGATCCATTAGCTGATTTTCGCGAATGAATTCATTAAAGCCAATGCTATCCCCTTTCAGTTTTGCCCATCCACCTAGTTTTTCCTCCAGCGCTGTGATGATATTGAAGTCACCACCACTTATCCAAAGGGGATGGCTTCTGCTAAAGTTAAGAGCTGTTAGAGTCTGCAACAGATCCAGCTTTTTTTTCATATCTTGAGGAAAATACACATTAGTAAGAAGACCATGGGTATTGGTCCCAATGAGATGGAAAGTAGTTTGAATGAAGAAGTGAGAGGCATGAAAATCTTGTAGGGAGAGGATTTGTGGATTCTACAAGATTGCGAGCCCTCCAGAAGCTCCAGAGGCATCCACAGAGACTGAGCGACATCCTGTCGATATTTTGTTTAGAACTTTCTCCATTACAGCGTTGTTGCTTTTTGTTTCCTGTAGAAAGACCATAGAAGACTTTTCTTTCTTGATCATATCTTTTAACATACGGTGTTTTGCAAGACTATTAGGCCCCCACACATTCAAGGAGATTAACTTCATGAGGAACCATGGGAAAGAGTTTTGAAGTATTTGGTCAGCTTGGGGAACCTCCCAGAGTCCACCAGCATTTCACCGATTATTATAGTCCTTTGCAGATCCGTTTTGCGTCCTCGTTTTTTCGTGTCTTTCAATATTTTTTTTCCATCCCAAGGACTGTCTGCCTGAATGCCAAGATATTTATTTTGCTGAGCTTTGGCTAGAACTACCTCAAGTTTTTCAATCTCCCGAGAGTGAATTTCATTGAAGTTTTCCTGTCGACATGCCGATTCCAATTTGAGAATGTGCAGACCTCCCAGATCTACAATTTCTAGTTCCTCCTCCATGTGTGTTGGATTGTGTTGTTCCTCCTCGTCTGACCTTTGATAATTATTGTTGGCTAAATAAGCATCTATCTCCATGGTAGAAGTTTGAAGGGATGTATCTGAAACTTGAGTTTTGTCCATAAAGGGGGAGATAGGGGAGCTGACTGGATCTGGTTTAGAGGGTGAAACGGAAGAATTTGGGGGAGATGGAAGAGTAGAAGGGAAAGGATCTGAAGTTGGGATGAATGACTGATCCTCCAAGACGGGATTTGAGGACACAGTTTCAAAGCTATTCCGTGTTTCAGGTTTCTTGAGATCAATAGGAGAAATTGGAGGTTTCTTGGCGTGCTTTCTGCGATTCGAGACCCTCGTATATCCCTCAGCATCTTTGCTTTCTTCAGTTGCAGGTGCTTTCAGCTGAAGGTTCAAAGGGCAATCTCTGTAGAGATGACCATGTTCATGGCACTTTCTACAACGAAAGGGAATATGCTCGTAGTCTATTGTTTGGTTCCATTCATAATCATCATGAAATAGACTTACTGAATCCCTAAGTTCCTTTGCCAGATGCATGTGTACACAGATCCTGGCATAGGATGTATATCTTCAGTTTTTGGTCTCCTCAGCAACTTTGATGAAGACTCCCACGCCATTGCTGATGTCTTTTAAGGTCTCCTCATTCCAGTATTCTGAGGGAAGCGAATACATGCATATCCACACCAGTGCCCAAGTGAAGTCTTCTTTCTCTAGATTGAACTGCGCTTTCCAATCTCGAAGATACAGGCCGGCTAAGTTGAAGAAGTATGGACCTCCTTCGAAAATGCGGGTTTTGTCTTCCAGACAGTTGAAGATAACAGTGAAAAAACCTTTGAGACCAAGCTGTAGGGTGACTTGTCCTTTAGGATTCCATTCAGAGGCCATCCATCCATGCAAGGCCTTTTCAGTTGGCTAGAAGCCAAGGAATTTGCCGATGAGTGCATGATCACTCATGTATTGGATTTCTTTGTTGATCCGTTTACTGGGGAGATCGATTTTAATTCTCTCTGCGGATCTAGGAATGCATGTTGTAGACGACGTTTTTGGGTTTGACGAAGAGGCACTCGGGTCTGTACTTTTGTCTTTTCTTGCTGCATGGCCTGTAGCTGCATTTTCTTCATTTTCAGTGACTAGATCAGTGCGGATGGCGTTGTTTGGGATAGAACCTGAACCAGATGCAACTTCTGCAGTTGCAGGCATGTCAGAGCGAGGACCTGATACGGGAGGTGTGGCGGAGCCCACTCCTCCGGGCGGCGAGGCGATGTGAAGGAGATCAGCGACGATGATGTACTGATGAGCTAAGGGCACAAAGGAGATAGGTTGCCTGTATGATTAGGAACCCTAACCAGAGCTACATCCCACCTCTGAAGCCGAAAGAGAGCGGGAGTCATTTTTTTCAGTTATTTGATTATAATATTATAGGATCATACCCATTATTATTAAACATCATCCATGTTTTTTAATTTTTAATTTTATTTTAAATATAGACCATTTGAACAACTGAAACATCACAAAACATCATTTCAGAATTCCCTTGCGGTTTAGAAATTATATTTTCATTTAATTGTTGTAATTTACATTAACTTTTTAAAATTTACACTTCATTTATTTAAATCATAATTTATATTATTTTTTCTACTAACAAATTATTTAATATACAATATAGATATTTCAATTGGATTATATATTTCAATTAAAATTATCTATTTAATTTTAAACTAATATTCCACTAGAACAAGCAGTGTCATACCAAATTTATAAATTTTAGAAAACCAAAATTAATTATGAATAGATTCTAAATGAAATAAGTATTTATCATCTAGAGAAATAAAAGTTAAATAGTTTAACTTGTGTAATTTAGAAAGCTCTGTAAAAGATTTAGCAAAGATTTAGTTTTTGTATTTAGATTTCTGTGATTCATAATGAATTAAACAAAGTCTTTAATTGTTAAAATTAAACTTTTAAATTAATTAAATTTACATATTTTCTTTTAGATATTTGAAGAAAATTACATTTGATTTTTCTGAGATAAACTATATTTATAATTATGTATTTAATGAACCTTCGAAACATCATCTTTACTCATTTTTAGAATGGATAACCTTATTGGTTAATTTTCTGGAAATATCTTTTCTATATATTTTTATGACTATTAATGCTGTACCACATTTTCACCCATTCACATCACATGCCTAGAAACCAATAAAAGGAAAACCATGTCCAAGCAATAATAGAATCCAAGCTCGCCTTAATGGATCTTTGTAATGTGTCGGGCCAATCATTCAAATAAGAAATAAATGCCAAATCATTTGATGAACCTCATTATAAACTTTTTTAACTACAGAATATGAATTGATATTGGTTCATATTATCTATTTTGGGATAAAGTAAAGAAATGTGAAACTATACAATAAAATTTCCCAAGATCATTTTGAAGGCATAAAAATGAGCAACAAATTCGTTTATTAATGCTTTGGCATTGACAGAGTTATGATTGAAGTTTCCCACGACAACAGCACGGTAGACGCTCCGCCTTCACCAGAGTTTTCAGTATTTGGTGAAGTCGAATTTTGGTCCATCTCAGTATGTAGTAGCTATGCGTACATCGGCTGTGAGATTAGTTATTACGCCATTCAGAGGTTCGGTTTAATGGATGATGGAAGGATTTGTGGGGCAAAATGTAATAAGAAATGAGGCATTTTTTATCTACGGTCCAGATGTTGTGTGTGCCAGCTATGGAATATTACTAGGGTGCCAGCTATGGAATCTTCCTCGATTTCGAGCGGCAATGCGATCGGCCTGCCCAAGTATACCTTTGGGGCGAGGTTATAGATGCAGCCACGGCACTTGAACATTCCAATTGTAAGGCGGGGTCCAAAAGCTGAGCTCACACAAGCCAAGAAGGTGGCCCATTGTAAATTACCTTAATCACGCCATTTTATATTTTATGAATTTCATTGAGAATTATAAATTATATATTTTATTTTATATATAATGGATATATTAAATCAATTAATTAAAATTTACAATCAATTTATTATGGTATAAATTTATATTAATTTTTTTATTTTTTTAACTGCATTGCAAATTTCACTAATATACAATAGAGAAATTTCAATTTCAATTATTATTTATATAAATTATATATTTAATTGATGATGATGATGAGTGGTTACGTTCACTGAGACAACTTTGGTTTATCGGACCTAAAGAAACAAATTATTTTTGTTTAATTTAAGATTTTTATTCATATGCTCAAAGAGCCTGTAGAGAAGCCTCCCGAGCTCACTATAATTTTGACATCGTAAAAGGCTAAACTGAGAACTAAATGTGGTTATATGTAGGGCACTCTAAGAGGAAGTGTTTTAATCCTCGATGTTATAATAATTATTGTTATAATATTCTATTGTATTTTTTTATTTTTTATATTGAATTAGTTTTAGTTGTGTTATTTGTCATTTTTCTCCATTGAAAATATTAGAATTTCAAATAAATGTATATTTTCCGTCATTTTATATCTATTAATATATCTTGATAATATTAAACTATTTAAAAAATAATAAAAATGAAATACTTTTATTACTAACCACTTTATGATAATTAAGTTTACTAGTTTTAACAAATTGAATGTTTAATTTATTTGATTGACTCTCATTTTTTATTTTTTATATATATAAGAGTAGGTAAAAATATATTGGTTGTTTATAACTTTGGGGCGATGTTATACATGCAGCCACGGCACTTAACATTCCAATTGTAAGGCGGGGTCCAAAAGCTGAGCTCACACAAGCCAGAAGGTGGCGCATTGTGAATTATATCTTAATCATGCTTTTTATATTTATGGATTTCTTGAGAATTAGTAAATTTTATACTTTATTATTTTACTATATTTATGTAATAAATTAACTTAATTGAAATTAAATCAATTTATTTATTGTCTATTTTTAATTTTTTATTTTTATTTAATGTATGTAAATTCTCTAATATCTCATAGAGATTTCAATTAAAATATATATTTAATATAAATTATATATTTAATTCATGATGATGATGGTTAACGTCTATTGAGACCAAAATTTGTTTTATTGGACCTAAAGAAACAAATTATTTAGTTTGATTTAAGATTTTATTTGTATGCTTAAAGAGCTTGAAGAGAAGCCTCCCAAGCTCACTATAATTTTGACATCGTAAAAGACTAAGAAGGTCACTATTGCAACAAAGATTATGAAACTGAGATCTAATGTGGTTGTACGTGGGCACTCTAAGAGGAAGTGGTTTTCATCCTCGACGTTATAATACTTTATTGTTATAATATTTTATTTGTATTTTTTTATTTTTTATAGGAATTGG
>APFE031133960.1:83023-93145 GCA_000404065.3 Pinus taeda
GATCTAGTACTCCCATGACACACAATTAATTCCAACCACTACAATTATAACTTTTAGATTCTTAGATATGTTCCACTACCATTATAACATTTAAGTTCTCAGATATGTCCCTTCCACATAGGTGAATCAGTAGACTTGCACCTCAAACATCCTTACACATAACACTTTATTTTCATGACTCAATTAAACATCCCCAAAGTTTTTAATATATATATATATATGTGTGTGTGTGTGTGTGTGTGTCAAAATACTATTATGGTTATAATAATAATATTTTAAATATTATTGACAAAAAAATTTGAACCTTACTTAGTTGAGTTTTTTAGTAAGGCTACTTGTGTTCAAACCTCATTGGGCTACTAAGGAGGAGACAATTAACTTTAAAAATAATAAATTATTATTTTTTTTTTAAATGTTTTTTTTTGAGAAAATTCAAATCTTTTTTCCAATCTTTCATTACATATTACATATTTTATACATAATTTGTTTTTCATATATTAAATACTTTTTTATTAAAGAATACTTATTATTTCTTACTTACTAATTTTATGTATTTAGTTATATTCAATTTAATTATTTGGACAACAATAAACTACCATGCAAGACTTATTTTATAAATAAGTGAATCATGTATACCAATTTAATTTCTAATTTCACTATCACTTTAAAATTAAATTATTATCATTATTATTTTTTTTTGTAAGCTGAGGAGGTGCCATTTTCTATTATCAAAAAGAAACCATTACAGATCTAAGGTGGTCTCAACTCGCCCCGCGGGGAAACCGGGTTTATTGACCACCTATAGTTTTTGACTGCTGACCAAAAATAAAAAGTTTTTAACCTGTCTTTCCATGCTTTATACACTTTCGTCTTATAACTATTACTACTGACATACTTTTGAAAGTCAATATACACATAACCCATATTCATAGCTAAAAAACAAAATAGATATTTACAACTACTAACTGCATCAAGAACATGCCTTTCCTTATTGTTCCTCAGCGGTCTCTTGCTGCTTCCTCTCCTTTTTGATCACCACGCTGCCTGCCTCAAGTTGTTGTTGCAGGTCCTCCAGCCTCTTGTCTTGCATGAGCAGAGTGATTACAATATTCTTCAATTCTTTCTTCAAATTCGAAATTCCCTGCGAGAGTTCGGCCATTTCCACCACAATCTGTTCCATGGCTTTGGCCATGAGTCTCTTCATGACCCAATACAGGTGCAACAACTATTTGTATAGAGTCATTCTACCTCAGGTGTACCCTGGGTCTGGCATGAGATTCATCCAATCTTCCATTTCTTCCTCTGACTGTGCCTCCATGGCCTCTTCCTCCCAATGTTCTATTATTCTCTTAATTTTTGGGTTGGTCCTCTCATTGTATTCTCTCTCTCCAGTCCTGACCCTGGTCTCTATGGTCAGTCTGCCCTGTCTTCCTCCATCTCCCATCCCGATCTCCCCATCCTCCTTAGTGCTTCCACAGAATCGGCGTCCTCATCTGCTGCGACCTTCTGCAATCCCAGGTCCTCTCCGGTCACCTCTTCCCTGGCGGCCTCTCCCTCTTCTGCGTCTTCTCCTTCCACCCTCAACTTCCGACCTCAGCCTCCCTTCTTCCTCCTCCCCGGTTCCTTTGGCTTCTCTGCTTCCTATCTTTATTGCATTTCAGTCGTTGTTCTTTATTTCCTGCGTACTCTTCTCCGGGTCCTCCACCATGTCTTCACTCTCACCCTCCGAGACATCATAGACAGGAATGTGGCCATACTCCAGCCTTTCTTCCATTTTGCGCTTGCCCTTCTTATCCATGTCTTTTCGGCCCTGGTCTTAATTCGCTCCGCTTCTCCTCATCCATCTTTTCGCTGTCCTGCTACCCTATGCGTCCATGCTATCTCCGCTTCTGCGTTTCCACTCCCTCTCATCTGAGCATACAGGACCTCCCGCTCTCCTCGTAGTATAACCCGGCTCAAAGTGGCTCTGTCCTGTTTCACTGCGAGCTTTTTCTCGCATTTTTCTCCACCACCTTTCCCTCCTGGTCTCCCTCCCCTTCATGCCTTTAAAACTTAAAGCTTTGCCCGCTCTGTTGTACCCTCTCCCCACGCAATCATTCCTCGGGCTTGTTCCTGGCAGCCTGTCGACTCCACCGTCGAAATCATGTACCTACTTGTCCTGTCGACCTAATCTGGTATCCTCCCCACCGTTCCACTTACCTGTTATAATTATGCTTCGGCACTCACTTGCAGTCACTTGCCTCTCCCACCGTCGGTTCTTAATTACACTCCCCTCCACGTTGCACAACCCGATCGGGTGCTTTGTTTTCTCCTTTTCATATCATGGATGCTTCATTATGGTCTTGAGTAATTATGTTTTTGAGTCCTTCTGAGCTGTGATCCGTTTCTAATGAAGGCCAACTTCTATCTAAACTGCTATTTGTTTCTTTGCTCCCCCAGTTTTCCAGGAGGTCCACAGCCTTGTTTCCATTGCGTCGAACATGGTTGATTATCTTGTAATCACTCCTATTTAACAAACCCGCTATATCTTTAATAATGCGTAATGTCCTCCAACTTTTGGAAACTTTTTCCCAGCTCTTCCCATCCTTTAGTTTTCGCAGCATCCTTATCGTGATCTGCGAGTCCCGTTCAATCTCCAGATTCATATAACTGTTTCTGACTGCTATTCTCAGGCCTTGATGGAACGCCCAGAGTTCTACCTCATTGTTCATCATCTCTCCTCCCCACTCCGTGTAGACCCCTCTTGTTTTTCCTTGACCATCACGAAAAATGCCTCCAAGGACTGCAGGACCTGGGTTCCCTTTCGATGCTCCATCGAAGTTCATTTTTATGGAGTGTATCCCGGGGTATCTGAATCGGTTGGGACTTTGGGCTTGAGGATTACCCTTCTTCACTTTCCTGGGATAAATCATGGTGAATTCCAAGTTAAGTCTCGAAGCTATTCTTCCTTCTGCTTGGTCCATCTTCCACTATTCTTCTTCCCAAGTGTTTGAGAGAACAGTTTCTTTTATTGGTTTGCTCACTTCCTACCAGAATCTTTCAGGTCGACTACTTTGACCTCTGAATATTCTTCTGTTACGTTCTTTCCAGATAAACCAGATCACAAAGCCTACCGCTAAATTCCATATTCTTCTTACTACTTTGCTGTGGAATTGGCCTGTACCTCATTGCAAAATGGTATTCTGTATGCTGCTAGGGTCTCTCATTGTCCTTCCAAATAGCGATAGGATCTTCTCCACATTTTTTCTGCATAGGGGCATTCATTTAAAAGGTGCTCTTGATTTTCCATTTCACTGCTACAGAGGCTACATCTTGATGGTCCGTGGTATCCTCTCTTAAGGATTTTATCCCAGGTTAGGATTCTTCCTTTACTGACCAACCATACGAAGATTGTGATTTTTTGCCACCATTTTCCTTCCCAGATCGTTCTCCAGTCGATATCGCTCTCTTCCCGATTTTACTTTGTTGTTAGATAGTAGGCTTCCTTCACTGTAAATGTCCCTTTCATTGATCTTCCCCATTTGAGGATGTCCTTGCCTGATCTTCTTTTTATCTTTCTCAGATCTACTTCTTTGAGGTAATTTTTCTCTAGCTATGAGTTTATGTTTTCGCACCATTCCCCTGGTTTCCTCTAGGTCCTCCATACTCCACTACTCTCTTCATTTGTCCAATAATCTCTAACATATATCATCCCTACCCTTTTCGCTCTCTGTTGGATCTCTTGTAGGTTTTGTATTTCTATCATTTTGCCTTTCTGCTGCCACCCTTCCTCCCAAAATTTTGCATTACTTCCTCCCCGAATCTCCCAAAAAGCAAGTTGATTGACCACATCTCTGTTCTGACTTGCTAAGTCCCATATAGAGGACCCTTTTGGGACTTCTTCAATTCTTAGTTTATCAGCTGTTGATTCCGGCATGTTATATTTTAATTCCCATATTTTTTTCCGTACATCCTTTCCTCCTTGTAACCATTTCCACCATAATTTCGCGCCCAAGATCTTGTTTAACATTTCGGGGTCCCTTACACTCAACCCTCCTTCCTCCTTTCTTTGAATCGGGTTTTTCCATGAAACTAAGGCCCATTTCCTCTGTTGTTTCGGTCCTCCCCAGATGAAATTCCCAAATATCTCCCTTAGTTTTGTGCATACCCCTTTGGATGCTGCTCTAATGGACAGAGGGTAGATGGGAATTGATTGTAGGACTGACTTTAGGAGGACTATTCGGCTAGCTATATTCAAGGATCTAAAATACCAGCTTGTCAGTTGTTTCTTAATTTTATCTATAACTTCCTACCAATTTTTCATTCGGGTGGGATGTATGTCCCGCTGGTTCCCTAGATACTTGGTAGGGAGGTCCCCCTATCTGAAACCCAGGGTTCTGGTGAGATGAGCTTTGATGGCCTCCAGAGTGTTAAAAATAAATGTACAGGATTTTTCCTTATTAATCTCCATTCCCAAAGCATCCATGAATACTTCCAAAACTTATTTGATCGCCCTTGCCTCTTTTATGCTAACTTCCCCAAATAACATTATGTCATCAACAAACTGTTGATGCGTTATAGCCAGATTGTTTCCCCAGGGCTTTAATCCTATGATCTTCTTTTTCCTAATCTCTCTTTTGATAATTCTCCCAAGTCCTTCTGCTGCCAAAATAAAGAGAAAGGGTGATATAGGATCACCTTGTCTCATACCCCTTGAAGCGTTAAAAGTTCTTGTTGGAGTGCCATTTACCAGGATTGAGAAGATTGGGGTTGAAATCATACTATATATCAATTCAATCCATCTTTTTTCGAAACCATATGCTTCCAACACCATATGAATGTATCTCCAGCTCAAGCGATCATAGGCCTTTGAAAGGTCTAGTTTTATCATCATTCCCATCTGCTTCTTTTGGTTTAGAGAGTGTATCATCTCCTGAGTAACCACTAAACCATCCAGTATTTGTCTCCCCTCGACAAAACCCATTTGTTCTGGGGATATTATACTCGGGAGTAAAGGTTTCAATATTTTCGCTATTAGGGTAGCAATGATCTTATAAATAACATTACACAAAGCTATTGGGCGGAATCCTTGAGCTTCCTTAGAACTATTGATTTTAGGAATCAGAGTTAAAAAGTTCGAGTTAATACCTGGCCAGATATTTTGCTTCAAGCGAGACTCTACGACAGCTTCCAAGATTTCCTGCCCCAAGAAATGCCATCCTGCCTGGTAAAATTCTACTGTGAAACCATTTGGTCCAGGTGCCTTGCCTTTTTTCATATTCATGACCACCTCCTCAACCTCTTCCATAGTAGCTGCGCGCATCAAAGCCTTGTTCTTTTCTACTATTATTAATTTTGGTATCTCCTTACATATATGTTCTATTGCTTCTCCTCTCTCCTCTTGAGTTTCGGTGAGGATTCCTTTATGATACTCCACTAATAATCTTTCTATTCCTTCTTGTTCTACTACCCGTTCTCCTTCTGCAGTTTTGATTGAGAAAATCTGGTTCCTCTGTCTATTTTTTATCATCACTTGACGAAAGAATTTTGTATTCCTCTCGCCTTCTCGTAGCCATTTTATCCTTGGCTTCTGCCTCCACATAATCTCCTCTTGTTTTCTTCTTTCTTCCAGCTGGTTTATTATTCTTCCCTCTTCTTTACTCCGTTCTTCATCCCTTCCTTCTAGGATTATTTCCTGCTGAATATCCTCCATTTCCTTTTCCAGTTTTTGTTTTTCCTCCATAATGTGCCCAAATTCTTCTTTATTCCACTTTCTAATTTTTCCTTTTATTTCCTTGAGCTTCAATTGGAATGTGTGCATTTTTCCTTTCCCTGTAACTTGATTCTGAGTCCACCATTCTTCCACTTTATGAAGGAAATCCAGGTTTCGAAGCCAGAAGGCCTCAAATCTAAAAGGTTTCTTGCCTTTATTTTTCTTGATATCGATTTCTAAATGGATTGGCTAGTGGTCTGAGCCTAGGCCTGGAAGGATTTTTGCCTCTATGAGAACATCTTTGTTCAGTATTTGTTCCGCTAGGAGAAACCTATCTAACTTCGAGGCTATCTGGTTTTTCCCGCCCCTCCTATTATTCCAAGTGAACACGCCGTTTGTTGTTGGGGTATCCACTAGTCTTTGTTCTGTTATAAGCTCGTTAAACTCCTCCATGCTCTGATCTTGTCTCCTTACACCACCTTTCTTCTCTCCTAAGTCACGGATCAAATTAAAATCTCCACTGACTATCCATAAGTTATCGGGGATTATTCGCCTTACTGCCTGTATATTCTTGATGAATTCTTTCCGTTCCCTGGGCAAGTGAGGGCCATAAACCCCAGAGATGAGAATTCTTTCCTCCATTCCTGTCAGCCTATACACTCCAGATAATATTCTAGGGGGGCTGATCCAGTTTCAAAAAATAACCTCCTCTGGATTCCATAAAATCGCTAAACCTCCAACTGTACCAACCGCGTCTTGAGCCATTACTTCATACTTTGGTGTCGTCTTTTCCAAAATTCTTTGAAGCTGTTGCTGATCCATTTTTGTTTCCTAAATAATCATTATGCTTGGCTTGACCTTCTTCAGTCGTTCCTTCAAATATCTCTGCTTTCCCTTACTGTTGAGTCCCCTTATGTTCCAGCTTGTAATAATCATTTATAACTTTTTGAGGGTTGTTGAAATACCTCTGACAGAGATATCACTCTTCCTGAATTAACCAGTGTTTCCCCTACTGCTTGAATCGTTTCATTCAATGTTTTCCTCCCTCTTTTCCTTCCACCTTTGCCACTTCCCTCCATTCCTATGTTTTGGGATCCTAGCGCACCTAATTGGTCTGGTCCTGTCTCTGTCATGCCGCCTTTCTTTTCCTTGTATTTTTGAAATGCTTCCTTGTATTGTTGTTTCTAGGATTTCGGAATGAATCTTTCATCTAAGTTCTTCCACTCTTGGAGAAGCTTCTTCATTATTCTTTCTTCTTCAGTTCCATTTTCCTTTCGCTTGTTTTCCCCTTGCATCAGTTGTTCTTCTATATTCTCCCGACGTTCTCCCATCTCTACTTCTGCCTCTTTGGTCTGGCTAGTATTTTTACCTGTGATTTTCGTTATGATTTCCATTGGAACAGTTTCATTGTCCCCTTCCTCCTTTTTTCCGTCCTCTATATCCTCCTCCTTGTATTGAAGGACCTAGAATTTATTCTGATTGTCAACAGGTATGTTCTTTCCTTTTTGTTGCCCTCTTGGTCCCTCTGATCTCGGTTTTTGTCTTCTTTGAACTTCCTTAAAACATCTTTCCCCTGCCTCTGGTCCTTCTATTTTCCTTCTATCTTCTTCCATTATTCTTGTTGTCTCTCCTTCTCTTTTTTGCGGGCATTCCCTAAATAGATGTCCGTACTCATGACACCTGCGGCATCTGAAGGGTATGTGCTCGTAATCTAATGGCTATTGCCAAATTTCATCATGGTATTCCACCTCTACAAATTCCGATAGAGGTTCTGCTATATTCATGTATACACAGATCCTGGCATAGGATGTGAATTTTCCCCTTTTAGTCATTTCTGCTACTTTGACAAAAACCCCTATCGAATTTCCAATCCCTTCCAGAGCTTGGGGTGCCAAAATTCTGTTGGTAGCCCGAACAATCGAACCCATATGGGTGTTGCCAGTAGTTTTTTTGCATCTGGGTTGTATCTCTCTTCCCGTTGTCTCATAAATAATCCAGCATTGTTCATAAAGTAAGGTCCTTCCTCAAATATTCTCTCCTTGTCTTCGAGGTTTGCAAAAATGACTGTGAAAAAACCTTTGGCTCTGAGTTTCAGGTCTACATGTCCTTTTGTTTTCCACCTTAGTTGAATCCATTTCACTAGATCCTTTTCAGATGGCCAAAATCCTATAAACTTACAGATCAGTGCGTGATCCTTGATATAGCAACGATAATCCTCCAGCTTATTGTTAGGGATAACGTACCTTGGTCTTTTCTGTGCCCTAGGTAAGCATCTGCTTCCCATTCTTGCTTGCCATCGACTTCCCAGGACTGGTATGTCTTTATCATTTTCCTGCTGTGACCCTTGCTGCCTTCCTCCATTGGTTTCGCCTGCTACCACGTTTTTGAAGGAGGGGATCTCTCCCCTCCCTTGATTACCATCTATGGTTCCCTTCAGTCCCGTCTAGTTCCTTTTTCCTCTTTGCCTGTCTGTTGCCTCTTATTAACTCTTCCCGTCGCTAATTAGGGCCTCCTCACTCCTTTCGGGCCTTCTCTCCTCACGATCGCAGTGTTGCTGCGCCGACTTACGAACCCTAACCCTTCTTGCCTCTTCGATCCGCTCTGCATCCATCTTTCCCTGAAAAATAATAAGTTTGATATCACTTGAATTTCTCAATGTGTAATATGTTAGCAATCATGTCTTATTATCATTATTATTATTATTATTTAGAAAAAGTAATAAAAAAACAATTAAAAAATTTACCCTTTTATTTTTTCAATAGTGAACATTTAAATTTGCATAAGGCACTCAAAATTATATTTAAATAAAATAATAATAGAATATAAATAAGGAATCACTGTCTCGAGATAGAAAATCTATTTTGGACATACAATTTCTTGGTTGAGTAAATATCTCAACCACGTGCCAATCTAGGAAGCTAACTAGATGGAGAGAAACTCTCAAGCAAAACTCCTATACTTGGAAAGCATCACAACTATGAAGAATACTAATTTTATTTTACAAGCCCCCCCCTTAACACACTCCTAAACAATAGGGACAAAATCCTATACTTGGACATGTAGGAATTTTAGTTTCCAAGTCCCCCCCTTAATGGCTACTTGTCTCTATCTCAATTAATAAAGTCTAGTTGTGGTCCTAGTGTTTACAAACATGATTAAAAGGAATATGCTAAAATCCATATAACGAAACAACCATCTACTAGAATTCATGGGTACCAACCACTACAACTGCTAATCAACTATGATGTCCATCGTGTACATTGTTTAGTCGACCATTATATTGATGTACTTGTACATGTACTTCGAAGTCCCCGTCCATCATTATCAATCTGGATTTTCTTCAATTCTTGTAACTACGCACTGGCTTTTATCAGCTTACCCTGACCCATTCTTAGGGTATTTTTGAATGATGCTAAACCATGCTACAAGAATCCCTGTCCACTTCACTCTCACAAGTGGTTTCTAGCTTACCACAAGGCAACAATACAAAGACGTTCTTGGTTTACGACAAACCTCCACTTACAAAGTGGTTTTAAGATTATCATGAACTTCATTGAGGTACACATGCTTTACAAGACTTAGAACACTACTTTAGGTACATAATATTAAAAACTATTGAATGACTACTACAAAAAATAATATAATTGCTTACTAATAGATCTATGTGACACATAATAAACCATTCTCATGAATCTATTACATAAACTCATCCAAACTTTGAATTAGTTCCCATCATCACCTAATTTTCATTTTTGTTGTTGCAGAAAAAAAATATTTGTTGCACTTCAACATTATTATCCACCATAGAGTGTCTTTGGTCAACTTTTCCCTTTTCTAGTTTAATTGTTGTCTAAGATTTGCCTATGATTTGTTAGAGTAATTAATTGTAACAAAACCACTCCATTGGATTAGCTAGGCTCAATGTAAATGCTTCTAATTCCAAAACATTTACAAATACCACTATTAATTTGTTCTTCTTTTGAGTTTATAAACATGAAATTATAACCATTTCTAACAAATTTCATTTCTATATTGATTTCATCGGGCTCAATGTATTTATATTCCCAAAAAACAAATATATTCAGAAATAAAGAAAAAAATAAAAATAAAAATAAAAAATAAAAAATAAAAAAATTCCATTTTAACATGGAAAAATATTTTCACAATGTAATCACGATTGGAGTCAAGTATTGTGAAGTACTTCCACAACCATTCATAACATTAACTCTAATTCAACTAGCTTCTCTTTAATTCCACTTTGAATTTTCGAACAACTTTGTGAAGAGAATTCAATGATATTTAAATTCAAAGTATTTTCCTTTTTAAGCAATAAAACATTACCACATTACCACCATCTCCACGACTTCCATCAATATGTTATCACCAAGTTCATGACCAATTGCCCAACCTGGTTAACACTACCATTGGCA
>APFE031133961.1:9656-34578 GCA_000404065.3 Pinus taeda
GCAACCTGCAGAGAGGTACAACTCTCTCTCGTTTTCCAGTCTCTCCTGGAAGGGAGCTACAACCCCCTACTTCTTTTCAAGGACCACTTTTCAAACTGGATCCATATACATCAAATGATTATCAAGTACAAGTAAATTATACAGTCAGCTGTAATAACCAGATCAATAATAACAGAACAGAACCCAGAACACCTTATCAACAGAAAAATTCAACCAACAGAATATCTTAACACAGATACGCAGGTTTTCTTTTTACTGGCCTGCGTCACTACGCACTTCACCCTCTGCCTCTCTGCATATACCCGCAGAGTTCCTTCTGCTGTATTGCGTGTCCATGCAATGCTCATTTCACTGATCTGCGTACATTACACAATCAAATGTACTATCGCGTCGCGTACTACAAGGTAGGTACGCACCTAGAAGAATTAACGCGTCGTGTACTGTCACCGCAGGTACGCACCCAAAAACACTGTCGCACCGCGTACTTAAACAGAAAGCACGCACCTGACGCACTGACGCGCTGCGTACCCACGGACTTCACCTTTTGTCGCCTCTGCGTACCCATGCGCTGCACCTTCGCCTCTTCTGCGTACCCACACACTCACCCTTTGTTTCCTCTGCGTACCCACGCACTACCACTGTTGATCACCTGCGCACCTCTGATTAGGGCCAAAATACAGTCAGATACTCAGATCTGATCTTGCGCTCGAGAAATCACCCTTCACAGATTCGCTTTCAACTTCTCTTCTACAGATCAAGCTTTTTAAACCGAGAACCCAATAGATCAGATCTTAAGATATTCAATACTCAAAGATGCACAAGCCAAATGATCTCCTTAGCTTTATATAGGCATGCTCTTCCTCAAATCAAGGATCATGGGGCTCAATAATAATAGTAAAATAAACAATACCACGGGCCAAAACCATGATAACACAATACCGTCAGCTAAATACCATGAGAAACCCCACGAGTGGGCACTTTACTGCCTTGAAGTGTGTGCACTGGGGTACGCACCCCATGAAAGGGTAACCCACGTATTTGGACGCGATCCCTGCACAGTATACCTACGGGTACGCACCTCCGGAACTGTTCTCCTGCGTACTTCTTTACTTTCATAAAAAATGAGATCCATGCCATGGGTGTTACCATCAAGTACAACATCTGAAACATATAATCATACCAGAACCATAATGCCAACAAGTTATATGCCACAACTTTGATTATGAGGGAATATACCCGAATGATGCTTTTACGTTTAGAGACCATCAGTCAGCAAGTTCATCTCGTTTTTCAGTTGCTTAAATGGTTGCACTGGTTGTTTGATCTCACCTAACGGCAAAGTAAGTGCTGGTTAGGGTAGGTAGGTAGGAGAAATAAGGCAGCCAGAGAAGATGATTTTGCAAGAAGACAACCAACTAAAGACCAAGGCGTTCTGACCTGTTGTTCTTGACTTCTCACAAGGAGAAGCCATCCCTAAGTGGAGCCACTGTTAGCTTCCTGCTGCAGCAGGTTATTCATATTTCATGATTGACATTTTACAGGCAAAATATGTCATACTTTGCATGCTGCAATGCTCCATATTTGCTTAACAGTCTCCAAACGAAGAAGGCTACTTCAATATCATTCAACTTCCTTCCAAATTTTGTAAAGTTATCCCAGTATCGCCAATTTTTCAGTTAAAGGGAGGTCCAAACAGCCTAACCTTGGTCTCCCTAGGTTTAAATTTCCTGTTTTAGAATGTAGAGAATGCAAATCTGTCCAAACAGCTTAATCTTGGCAGATTCTTAGATAGGTAGAGAAGCAGAGGAGCCCAAAAGCTTAATCTGGGCCCTTGGAAGAAATAAGGGTAGTATGTAGATAGGAAAGCATCAAAAGAAAAATGAAATATGGGTTTGCAAGTCTAAGTGCACCCAAATCAAAGGAAGAAAAAATGCTAGGTAAGTAGGTTGGGCAGGTAGTTATGAGGTTGCTGAATCCTAATTGCTGATCAGTTCCAGACTTTCAGGTGTCATCTCATTCAGGGCACAATCAGCAAGAAATTCTATGCGAGAAGCTCAAAGAGGTATAACTAACTCCCCTTCTCTGCTTTCCCCAATCATTAACTAACTTCCCCAAAAGAGGTCAAGATCTGCTTGACACCTCTTAAGTTCAATCATTTTCATAACACTAGCCTGAGTAAAGATCTGCTTTACTCAGATTTATTCCATACTTTCTCTAAAGAATGGTCCTACCCCCTTGTAACAGCCTAAGGTCTCTTGAACTTAGCGCTTTCTTACCACCTCCATATTAACCACTAATATTATTATTTAGCTCCCTATATTTTCCCATCCCCCTACTAATACTATGCAAATCATCCCCTATATACATATCCCTCCCCCTGGTTGAAAAATAACCATAAGCACCCCCGGGAATTGCTCAGTTTACCTGAAACTTAGCAAGAACCCTTGGCCTTCAAACCATCTCCCATATACAATGGACTCCTTCCAGAGTATAAAATCCCTCTCAGGTAATCTGACCCCGTCCGAAACCTCAAAATGCCCTTCGCACCCACCTACTTGCTCTTTCCACCCAAAACCTTACACTTCGCAGAACCTTAAAGCCAGATTGCATCACAAGATCTCACTTTCCCCTCCATGCAAGTTATGACCCATCCGTCACCACCCGACGCGATATCACGATATCGGCGGTCGGCGGTCGCAAGCGCCAAATGCCCAACATAAGCACCCTCCGTTCCCCGTCGATGCGATATTGCGATCGCATCGGAGCTAATTCACCACATTACCTCCAATATCAGCACCTCACCATGTCACTCTATACCAGGGACCCACCACAGCTGACGTCATCCGCCGTACAGCCGACATCATCCACCGTACAGCCGACGTCAGCAGCCAGAAAGCCGAAACTTCGCGCAGGAAGAAAAATCGCACTTCGGAGCTCCAGAACAAGAAACAGAGGAAGTTTTCGATGCGCGATTAGCACGAAGCACTAATCGCGCATCGATACGGGAAATAAGCCGTTTCAAGGAATCTTTGGGGAATCTTTTGATTTCTTAGCCCCTTGTGCGCCGAAAAGCCCGAAAATCGCCCGATCATGCCAAAATGATCCGGTTTAAAGACAGCAGCAGATCAATGACAGAGTTCAAAGTGTATCAGATCAAATCATCAGGCATCAAGCGTGTCAAAGAGTATCAGTCAACAACGGAAGCCGTCAATGTAGCGGCAAAGAGTATCAGTGAAAATCTTGAGCAGCGGCCCGAAGTAGGAGAACATTTAATACTTTCCAGCAAATTCATAGAAAGAGGGCGAAGCCACTTGAAGCCCTCAAATCATAATTATTGCACATTTAAATCACACCAGAGCAGAACTGCAGTTCCCAAAGCACAATCATTCCAGCAGCACCGCATCTAGCCCCCAAGGGCCACATTGTCACCTTTTCTGATTCAGCTACCCCTAGCGCAGCCAAAAAGATTTACTTGCATTTAATTCCAGTGACACTTACATTTTTGAAGAGTCTTCTAGAAGACCTGTTTAGGTCAGTTGTAATGGTGTCTTTCCAATATTTTGCTTATAAATACCACCCTGAACAATGTTTTGAGGGGTTGGTTGGTTGGTAGTAGTAGTTGGCCAGTCTCTTTTCCATCATTTTCTCCGAGCAGAGACTCGCACTGTAACTGTCATAATTTCCATAATCAAAGATTGCTAAAAGCATGGATTGCGAAACTACTTGATGTTTTCTCTTGGCCAAGGAATGATTATGGAATTCCTGTGCTTCTACATGATCCAATAAGTGTTTCTCTCCTCTGTTTACTTTTATGTTTTTACCACCGTTCCGCCTTCTAAATTGCAGGAAAAAAGAATAGCTTAAGATCTGTTTCATTACACCTTAAGTTCAATTTCTGTATTTCTCGATGTTTTCTTCAGGAATAGCTATGAGCATGTATACTTAAATGATCTTGTTTACGATGTTTCTTTCACATATGAATGCATGTTTAGGAATTCTTAATTGCTCCTAGATCCCATTCATCCATTTCTCCTCTTTTTTCAGCATGATGAAATGATTCTCCTTTGCCTTTCATCCCTGATTTTCCTACCATACTTTTAGCTGATTGATAATTGTATCCTGTGTGGCTATCCCGCTCCGTATCCCCTTGTGACCAAGAAAACGCAAGAAAGCCTCAATCCGTGACTCCATGCCCAATGGTTCGAAACTTATCACACCTTACCTTGCCTCTTTGTTCGAGAAATCCTACCTTCCATCCATCACAAACAACACTCCCTTGAAGCCAGAAGCTAGCCTAAAATCATCAACAAAAGTTGAATCATAAAGAGAGAGCCCTCTCCGATTGCAGGTGGGCTAGAACCTGCAATCCAAAGATTGGTTTGTGGTTACCTCGACCGTATCCCTATTAGGAACCTAGGGACAACCTGAGTGATAACACATCACACCCCAGCAAGTATACTGGGAGCGATGCATACTGACTAGTCAGTGGGAAGATCAGTATGCATCGCACCTTTCGACTAAGGAAGGGTGTGATGGTCCCAGGGCCATTTCTTCAAACCCCGAAGGCTTAGCAGGATAAGGAAACAAGCTCAGAATCCAAAATGAAAGGCGTGTAATTGAAGAGCACAATTTTAGCTCTTACCTAGTCTGAACGGCGTCGAGAACGATCCACAGAATCTCTCAGAATCCGCTTGTGAAAATCAAGGGGGAAAAGCACCTCCAGAGCTCCAACAAACCAAATTCAAATGAAATGGTAAAATGAGAGGTAAAAGTCACTTTTAATTTACTATGCACGTAATTCAAGTAAAATATTAGTGTTTTTAACTCATTTACCAAGCATATGTTTTCATTTCTAATCAGTTTGATGAAGCAAATGAACAGGTAGTACAATCTTTGAAAGAACGAAATGCTAAGGGTGAATCAAAAACTCAATGACCATCATCGCGAGCAATGTTGTCGCAGAGTTCAATCTCATTAAAAAATAAACCCTCCACGAGCAGTTTTAGCACATTATTCAAGCTCGTTAAAAAATAAACATAACTCATGAGAAAATGTTTCCCCCAGCGTTTAAGCTCATTAAACAATGAACCGGTAAATAACCATTGTGAATGCCTTATCGCCAGCTTTTGAGCCTTGGTCGTGTTCTCACCATCACCTCCACTCTATTTTTAGCCGATCATTCACCCCATAATGATTTTTTACCCCTTCGAGGAACATCTGCGAAGAGTGATTCTGTTAGCCATCCTTGTGACACTGCCGTGATTGGAAAATTCCAAATCTTACCTGGAATCAGCTGCTACCCGAAACCATCACTCATTCCTCAAAAACAAGTCTTCTTTAAGCTCTTTTCACCTGACTCATAAAATATTAAAAGATTGCCGAGCGATTGACCTCTCCAGCTCGTTAAAGGCATCGGAAGTGCTATCCCTCCTCTAGGTTTTAATATTTTTGGACCTGAGGGATTATTACACAAAAAGATTGAGCGCTTGTCTTGTTCAACTCGTTAAAACTATTGAAAATTCATCCCTTTTGTATTATTTTACGCTTTTTGGGAATTAAGGGATTATATGACGAAAAAGAATCATTGGAGTCTCCTTTCCGTTTCTTTCAAACTCTCTAAAATTGAAATGGACCGAGTTATCTTTGTCGTTAAACTCGTTAAAACCTAATAGCGACAAACTCATCCAAATGGACGAGAACGAGTTTCACTGTCACTAGACGCGTTAAAATATAGCAACAAGTTCACCAGAAGGGCATATTATAGAACAAGCATATGTTATCCTCCTCAAGCTTGACAAAAATAAAGAGGTACTGGTCAGTAATGACTGGGGAAAATTGGGAAGAAAACTTGAAGAAACTTTATTGGTAGCAAGTCGTTCTTGAACATGACACTTTCCTTCTGTATCCATGCCGGTTTGGGTTGTTCCGTTCACTGGTCATCACCATTGGTCCGTCACACCATCCATCTTTGGGGTTAATGCTACCAATCCATCGTCAATGTCGTTGATATGTTCATGAGAAGTCATTCAGACAATTCACCTTGTCTCACCCACTGCAATACATTCATGCTTCATTCCTTCATGACTACGACCCTGAACCCTGTACTGTCAGTTTGTTTTCACCTCCAAAATCATTTGCTTCGTTCCATGTCGTTGATGTGGGATTTATTAAGGCCCTTCTATGATGGGTCCCTTCTTGTCGACATCAGCTCATTATCCAAGAAGTTGACTTAGGAACAACCCTTTCAGTACTTTGAAGCTTGTATGCCTCAGTGGCAAGTTTCTCACTTTCGACGACAGGTTTACATCAATGGCCTTCGACCGAGAGATTCTGCGTGGTCTTTGACGCCAAGTCCTTTTTCAAACCACGTGAATTGTACTGTAGTGCCTTGAGGGTCATTGTCATTATTGGTGATTCCTCTCACGCCTATTAACAGCTTACATCATTGGCTGGTAATCAGGCGATGTTTTTCCATGTTTGACTCCAGAACATTTTTCACATGGATCGACTTGTACTCTGAGTGAAGATTTAACAAGTTTTGAAGACCCCGGATCTAGTTTCATCCATCCGGGCTACGATATATTCAGGAATATAAAAACATCAAGTGTACATCATTGCCGAACATATGATTATCCAAATCAAAGGATGATGTGTCCATATCATCAGTCTGTCACACAGACGATTGCTTGTCCTATGTACATGAAAATGAATTTATAAAGTTGAGCATGGGAATTCCCACCTCAGCTAGATCATGAATTTTTTTTTTGTCAAAATAATGTATTGTATTATATCTTATTACAGGTCGCCTCCTAGCTCAGAAAAACTTCAAATCCTCATAGTAAAGCATTTCACCCGACATCAGAAAGATTAATG
Organism: Pinus taeda; assembly: GCA_000404065.3. Lineage (NCBI taxonomy): Eukaryota > Viridiplantae > Streptophyta > Pinopsida > Pinales > Pinaceae > Pinus > Pinus taeda. The sequence goes on from APFE031133961.1 coordinate 16,530, forward strand.
ACCTCATGCTTTAGGGGGCAATTGTTATAGACATTTTTGGGCACTTCAACCCCAATTATAAATGTCCATAAACTGAGGGCTACTAAGTCCCTAAAAGTGTTGCTTCACTACCTAAAGGAACAAGGTCAACTGATTACATCATCTCCCAGAAGTTCTCCACTAAAAATTGCTCATAAATGGTCAAAACTGGACCATACTGAAAGCTCAATGCAGAGGGTACGATGCATATCACCTTCCCAATGTACAAGGTGTGATACATATTGATTTGCTCCTCTGTAGGGTGCGATGATCAGGAATGGACAAATGGCAGGGACAAAAATGTGATGTGGAAGATCATGGAATCTTCCAGAAGCTTCCTCTCTAACACTTACCTCTCTATTTTTGACCAAGGATGAGTAAGATATCATCATTCTCCAAGTGGAAGCAAGAACTATCAGAGAGAGGACACTAATCAAGATCTCGGAAGATGACTCACCTCTCTGTAATCATCTATATATGGATCCCTCATCACATAGATCCAAAGGCTGGAATTTTGTATCTTATAGAGAAGTGTTGTTGGTTTTCTGGTATACATTCACAGTGTTGGGTGATCTAATCTTTGCTTGAGGTGAAGAAGGGATTCCTAGCTAGAGGATGATGCTGGATCAGAGCATATGGTTGTAATCCTCTTGCTACTTTTCATCTTAATAAAGCTATTCTTGTTTTCTTCCATATTCTTGTGTACTTGTTTATATATGCATTTATATGGTTAACATACATCTGATCCTGTGTTATTTATAGATATAGATCCTTGTTTCTTCGATAGTAGTATGTTGCTATGATTCCACAAGTTCTCTTTGAAGCTGGGCAAACGAAGAAGAAGCAGCGAAGCTCTATCAAGAAGGAGAGGAAATCAAGCGCAAGACTCAGGTTGGTCTTCTTGGTTATCCTCTTGTCTATTTCCATAAAAGAAAATAACAATAGACTTTACTTGTTTGTTTCTAAGATAGCCACCCATCTTAGTGGGATTAGCAGCATCCGAATGGACACTATTCCCGGTAACACTACCTCTTCTCCTTCTGTCTCACTATCTCCTGTTACCTCCAATAAGGTCATCCATTCTTTGGACCATTCTTGTATTTGCACCACAAGATCGTCTTCAGTCATCATATATGGCAGGGTATGCCAATTCTTCTTTGCATCCCTACGCACCTATATGTACACCTTATGGAAATCTTCTTTGAATTTTGTTGTAGACCTATATTGCTTGTATAATCTCAGTGAGATTCAAGGGTGTTGGTTTACTATTATGTGTAAATCCATATGGTATAGTACAAAAAATATTATGTTTTCTGGTGCGCGCGACGCGTTAGTGGTAAATCACAGTGAAGTATACCTCGTGGCTTCACAGGTATCTATAAGCACTTGAGGGAACTGCGACTCCTCTAGTTCTCTCCACACCAACATAGAAATAATCGAAATCAACCAAACTCAATGGAAAGTTGTACCTTTCTCCTAGACCTTGTGATAGTCATCTAGGAACTCCTTGCATAGGTATCCGACCTAGTTATACTAAACCCTGTTGACACACTGCACGGCTAATGACACCACCAATGAAAGAACTTCCTTCGTGCGACATTTCCTCATAATATTCCTGACCAATATGTGTGCCGCGAAGCGAACTACTTGGTCACTGATCAAATTTATGTTGTATCTCTCTTTCCTTTGACTCGCCTGAACTTTTTCTTCATACTTTCCATTATAGCATGGTCCTGATCCTTTCCAATGAACTCCTTCACAAGATTCTGTCCTTGGCATGGAAATATTGGGATCCTCTAGATCAGCATAGGTTTTATGGGGATCTTATTCCCTAACCATAAATTTCCATCATGCACCAACATGAGAAATTGCCTTACACACATTGTTCTCCCTGCACTTATGCCGAAGTGTGGCACATTTGACATATTTAGCAGTCCTGACTACACCAACCCATTCACCCATTGTTGTGGCTTTAACCTCGTCACTCCAATGTCTGGGTAGTGCACCTGTTTCAAATATCAATCTGGTGCCAACTGAGGGTACTTCTTCCTGTCATTAAAATCATAATTAGTGAACTTGAGCTATATAATTTTTCCTAAAACTTCTCCTTTAAAGGGTGCTTCTTCTGGCAATAAGGGTGTAAATGTGCCATACTTCGCATCTTTTGATTCTTTTACAGGTTTAACATTTGGTTTCACCGGTGGGATGTATGGTGGTAGGGATGATAAAAATATTATGCCACCTTCCTCCACCTATATCTCCTCCACTTCTTTGTCATTGTCTTTGAATGGCTCGGGTTTTTAATGAGGTTTAGCGGATTTTTTTATCTTGTTTCTACTTTCTTCTCACTTCCTTAGATGAATTCTTTCACATGGATCTCCTCTGTTCTTGCGGTGATGGTGCTACATTTGATGCTACTGCGAGCATCTGAGTTGATGTTGAGGGTGTACCAATGGTTTTTGTGGTGGTTTCTTCCATGACTCCTTTTATGCCTCTTTCATTGAATATATGCACAAATTATTTAGTTGACAAAACGCTCATATGGAAATTCTCTACAATTTATTCACACAATGAACACTCGAGCTCTCAATTCAGAAAATTTCTTAATCTGGGCAGGAGCCAACTTATTGATAACAATTCTAAAATTTTATCCCCCATCATTAGATTTGATTTTGTCCAGATTGCGTTCAGATTTTCTCAGTAATTGCATATCTATCCTTTGATTTTTCCAAACTGTCCTCATAAATGCAAGTTTCCATGTATTTTTCCCTTTTAATGGTCATATTTCTTTTTTTCGGCGAACTTCGATGCATTCCACACTGTAGTGCACATTATGTCTTCTATGACGGCTCCTAGGAACTTCAAAAGACTCCATACTATAGCAAAATAAATTCCTACGTCGAATCTTTCAGGAGGGTATATTATAGTCCAGTGCCCACTTTCAACTGCAGGTGGCACTAAGACTTTTCTTCTTTCTTCCTCAGGGTGAAGTTGTAAGGATAGGGTTGTCCCTATACAACTTCAATCTACTGCCATTTATTCTTCCTCGAATCATCTCTCAATTTAAATTCACTAATTGAATTGCGCCTCTATCAGTAATATATTTGGTAACATATGGGCCTAACCAATGCATTTTTGAACTTTCCTGAGAAATTCACGAACTTACTATCATAGAGGAGAACAAGGTCCCCTACCTAGAACTTATTTTTCTTAATATGCCTATCATGCTAGGCCTTTTCTCTTTTTTTTTGTATTTGTTGATGGATTCTTGCTATAAATTTGTCTTCTTCCAAAGCAATCAACTGCTACATTTTTTCCTTCATTATGTCAGGGTCTGCCATATTTGTAAAGGCTACAATCCTTAAGCTAGGGACAATGTATTCCATGGGCATCACAACTTCTTGCCCATAAACCAACTTGAAGGGTGTCTGACTTGACAACTTCTTGCATGTAGTTCTATAAGCCCAGAATATTGCTAGAATTGTGAGGTCCCAGTCATCTTTGTTTAAATTCCATACCTTAGTCAATGCATTTTCCAAAATCTTATTGAATGCTTCCACAGTTCCATTGGCCTGAGGGTGATAAGGAGTATTTTTTTGGTGATAAACTTGAAACTCCTCAGCCAATGCTTCAATAGTATTGTTCAGGAAATGTGAACCTTGGTCACTTATCAAGATCTTTGGATACCCAAATCTAGATAGCATGTATTCAAAAATCAACTTTGCAAGAGTCTTTGTGTTGCAATCTCTTACTACATGTGCTTTAGCCCACCTTGTCAAATAATCATTTGTAATAATTATGTACCTCACACCAGTCCTCTTTCCAGGTGGATTGATAGGTCCAACAAAATCAATAGACCATCTATCAAAATCCTGAAATGTAACTTGTGGTACCAATGGAATCTCATCCCTTCTTGTAGGTTTTCTTGTTCTTTGACACACATAATAAGCTCTACAATACTCCTTTGCATCTCTATGTAGTGGAGGCCACCATAATCCTACTCTCAAAATATTATGCACAGTAGATTTTCCTCATAATGTTCACTAGTTGTTCCTTCATTAGCCTCTATTAGAATGATTTTCCTTTCATGTTTAGGAACATACCTACGTAATATCTCATATGGTCCCATCTTATATAAGTTTTGTGCTATCAATGAAAAATCAATTGCCTTCACCACTAATTCTTTCTTCTATTTCCTAGTATATTTTGAAGGAGCCATTCCTGTGTTCAAAAACTAAATAATGTCTACAAGGTGGTCATCTACAACTCTGATTGCAAATAAATACACATCAGGGATATTATCTTCTATACAAGTTGGTTCTTCACTTGTTTCCAATCTTGAAAAATGATCAGGTCCTGCATTCAATATTCTCAATTTAACAATAATTTCAAAGTCATACTCTTGAAACAACAATAACCATATGTAAACCTTCCCTCCTAAACTAGGCCTATTAACCAAATACTTTAATGCAGAATGATTTGTAAACATCTTGAATGTGATCCCAGCAAACAATGTCTAAACTTTTGCAAGGCATATACAATTGCCAATCCTTCTCTTTTTGTGGTTTTGTAATTCTTCTCTACCTTAGATAGTTTCCTACTTGCAAAAGCTATAGGATGATCAATTTATCCTACACCAGGTTGTGCTAGTACCACTCCCAAATCTGTATAATAAGCATCCACATGTACATGAAATTCCTTATTCCAATCAAGGAATACTAGTATAGGAGCAGCTACCATCTTTTCCTTCAATGTGTCGATACTCTTTTAACATTCTTCATCCCATTGAAAAATGACATCTTTCTTCAACAATTATTCCATAGGTGCAGTAACCTGAGCATATCCTTTGATAAAATGTATGTAATATCCTGTATGTCCCAATGTAGTGCGAAGTTGTCTTACTGTCTTTGGTGGAGGTAAGTTCACAATGATAGCAATTTTCGTGGGGTCCACCATCAATCTTTGCTTGCAAACAATATGTGCCAACAATATACCAAAAGGTACACAAATATGCACTTCTTCAATTTCAAGGAGATCTGATATTATCTACATGTATCAAGCATAAGTCTTAAACTTCCAGTATGTTTTCTTAGCAACCCAAATATTGTCCAATCATCAAAGTATACCTCTAGAAACTTATGGATATATTCATTGAAAGATGCGATCACCGCTCTTGAAAATATAGCAAGGACATTTTTCAGTCCAAAAGGCATGACTGTGTATTGGAATGAGTCCCATTTTGTAGCAAAGGTGGTCTTATGTCGGTCTTTAGGTGCAATTCTAATCTGATGATATCCTGAAAATCCATTTGTAAATGAATAAACTTCTTGACCTCCTACAGTGTCTAACACTTCATTTGTGAAGAGGATAAGGAAAGGATCATGTAAGCATGCATCATTCAACTTCCTCAAATCAACATAGATCATGATTTCTCCTTGAGTTTTCTTTTCTTGCACCACCATAGCATTTACCCATTCTGATTCTTCCACGGGCTCAATAACTCCTACTATATCATCTTATCCAACTCAAATTTTACTTTCTCCTTATATTTCAGACTCAATCTCTAAGGTCTTTTCTTAAATGGCTTCATATCAGACTTAAGGGGGATCTTCATAACTCCTAAATATCCTATTATACCCTTCACTTATGAAAAATTTTTGGGAAACAACTCCTGATACTCATGAAGTAATTATATCACTTTGTTGATTGTTTCTTCATCCTAGTAATATCTTATAGTTGCAAACTTTGGTTGCTCTTCTGATCCTATATTTACCTTCTTTGTCTTTACTAGCTTTGTTATATCTAGTATCTTTGGCTCAGTTCCATTTACTTCACGATGTCCTTTTGATTTCTCTATTTCAATGTTGCGAGGATCTTCTTCTTCTACTACAATAAGGTTGAATAATTCTAGTGCATGTTCTATCTGCGCAACCCAATTAGGTTGTTGCCATGTCCTTGGAGTTTTATTTTCAAAGATATTCCCCTTAATTATCTAAAGGGTTGAATCTATATATGGACAATCATCTTCAAAGCTAAATGTCAATATAAATCCATCAACCATATTTTCCTAGCTCACAGTACCACATCGAAGCTCTATTTCCAAGTACCAATTCTGAGGAATTGTCTCCAATGTATGAATGAACCCATGTACCCACTCTTGTGATGGAATCTCCTTCCATGTTGTAGTACATAACCATATATTCTACCTAGGACTGGTTTCACCATCATATTTCAACTCCATCTTTGTGTTTATCTGACCAAATAGTATTCACATCAACCTTCGACATTCTTTCCAACCTTTTATATTATTCTTATGTGTACCACACCATCTAGCAGGAGTAGCTTTTAGGGTTGTATCCAAAGCTAACAATCTTTGACTTTCTAGAACTTGTTCCTCATATTCATCAAGAAAAACATTCACATCACCCAAGACGTCGTAAGAAGGCAGATTACATACCTCAGATGTCATGCAATGAACTGATTTAGTAACTCTTGCACAAAGCCTTGTAGATACTTCGTGTAGCCTATTATGCCAATTCTCCAATTCTTCTTCTGAGTCGGATGCACAAGAACTATCATGCTTCCAAGTTAACTTTCCCTCCATAGTAGGGTTAACAAAATTTTGTTACTTTTTTATCAATTGATAGGTATTATCTATATTAGTTGTGTAGTACTCTTCTCTAATTGGCTCTGTATACCTCGCTCCTTTTGATGGATCCAAGGGAACAATTACCCTCATATTATTCCCTTCTAATATCATTTGTATCTTCTTTATATTAATTATGGTCATGTTATCGAATGCCTAATCAAGTCCAAGCAATGCAGGATAGGGGTTACTATCATCCACAATTTCTATTACCTCAAAGTTGGCCATAATGTGAACTCCTTCAATGTCCACTATCACACCTAATAGTCTTCCTAAGGGGAATATCTTCTGTTGATTTCCATCCTTAGCTAAATAGGTGACCACTAGAACTTTGGCTTACCCATTAACTCCCATATCTGCTTAGTCACAACATTAGCCTCAAATCCCAAATCTAAAATAACGTGATCCATCTCATAGTCTCCCATCTGTGTACTAAGCCTCATTTCTCTTCCTGTTCTCTTCTGTTGATGCAAATTTTCAACTGCGTGCAACTCACTTCACCATATTTCTTTAGATGCACATGAATCTATCAATTCCTGGAGTCCTTCTACAACCTTTTGATCTCTTAATAACTTCATACAGGTTCATAGAAAAGACTTTAAAATACCTTCCTAGTTCATTGAATTCTAATCTTGTGTTAAAGCTTGTTTTTGTGTCAAAGTTGATGTTATGTTGTAGTTACTTTTTTTATTTGGCTATGCACTAGATGTCAAAGCTCCAACATCCATAAAGCTTCACTTAGCTTCCATAAACACTTCTATTTCCTTTTGAATATCAACAATAGGAAATTTTTCAGCAATCTTTCTAACCCATGCATCCTTAGATTCCTTCCTTTCATTTACTTTGTCCTCATCAATCACAGCTCCACTTCTAGTAACAATATTGATTTTGGGATCATCAGTTCTTCTTTCGGCAATCATCATCTGGATATTGTGTGTCAGCTGTTGATTTCTCTTTTATTTCATTTTTTCCATAACTAACTGACATTCTTCGATTACATCAATACTAACGTGTCATAGTGGGATTCTGATAGTCTCTCACAAAGTGTCCTGGCTAGTCGTAGTTATAGCAGATAATATGTCCACGTCCTCAACTAGCTTTTCCACCTCGTCCTCTTCCTTAATAACCTCCTCGACCACTATGCTATCCATTTTCCTCATGTCCATGTTCTTCCATTTGCATTCTATAAGTGTCAACATCGCGCTCCATCATTAGCTCATAAGCTCGGCATTGGTTCTCATCATGTCCTACCAATTTACAGAACTTGCAATACAAGTTCCTGGGAGTCTGCACATATTTTTACAACAAATAACAATATTCTAATTTATGTTCGGCTCTAGTTTTTCATATCTCACACCATAGGCTGGATCTGAAATTCAAAGGATTTAGTGCTCCACAAGCCATGTAATTTCTGAAGAGAGGGAATTATTCTTTAGAGTGGCCTTCTCATTTGCACCTTGTACACCACACTTCTTCTCTGAATTGTTTTATTTTCTTCATATCTTGTAATTGCAGAGTCAAATTTTCTAGCTAACTTTGAATCTATTGCATACATGCATTGGTATATCCTATAGGCAAAGCTTCTAATTTCATCGCTAGCTCTAGAGCTTCAACTTGAGTTTCTATCTTTTGCTGCATCAAAGGAAATATGATATGTGGAAGCAACGCAACTATCAACCATTCCTTATGTTGTTGTAGAGTTATGTCAAAGCTCACTTGATCCAATAATACCTTGAATCTCTGGTCAAATTCCCAAACAAACTCAAAAGGCCTCTGTTTGACCTCTTTTAACTCTGTGATACACTGCGATTCAGACTTTAGTTTCTTGAATTGTTCCACTATCATTTTTTTTAATGTCTGTGAATGATCTAATCCCATTGCTTGAATACTTCATGTACCACGTCAACGCTCTATCTCGAAATGTCGTGACGAGATGCACTTTCTTTATATTTTCATCACAGACCTGCTTCGTTATCCATATTGCTTCACATAAAAACTAGAATTGTTCCAGATCTTTCGATCCAGTTCCTTTAAAAATAGGTAGATTAATATCATCGACCATATTTATTCTTGGGAGGGGGACGGGGGGAGGGGGATGGTGGTAGGGAGGGTAGGGGTATGGGGAAAACCAAAAGCACCGTGATTATTACTCGATTCTGGCTTTGGCGAACTTTCAGGTTGGAAGGGTGAATGCTGCAGAGTTACTTCGTGGTTTTCTGGGAGGCTTTCTTCACTTTTAGATTCGCTTAAAAGAGGGTAATAGTCAGTTTCTATGAAAGTATTCAGATATTGGCCACAAGATCTCTTTGTAGTGTCTATTCTATATCTTTTTCCACTTCATTTTGTTCCAGTCTCTTCTTTGTATCTTCTTCGAAACATGAGAAAACTAATAATCTCACTGCATTCGTAAAACTCCCTTTTCACACAAATGCATCTTAATCTAGAGTTTCAGAGATCTCAAGTACTTACCTCACAGTCCTTTGAATAATTACCGTTATGCTTCATTGTAGGACACAATCAAGTCTACTACGAACTCAGTAATGAATCCTCCCAAGATGTTATCAATCCATAAATCAAAAGCTCTTGAAATCATGTTGCCAGTGTTCTTGAGTTTCTGTATCAATTCAGGGATCCACTCCTTAGGTTCGTCTCCTTTAAAACAGTCCTTTCTTTCGTCAACCTTGATATCCACTCGTACAGCTCAGCATGAAACGAACCAAAGAAGATTTCGCATTCATATTCAAAAATATACTTCTATAACCACCTTTCAGATGACAAATGAGGGCTTATATTCTCCTGATCTGCAAATTCTTGTTCCTTTTGTTCTACCCAATCTTGAATTTCCTTCTTCAATGGATGCCACATAAACATATACCTCAAACAAATCCTAGTCCGGGCAATGGAACCATTTGTTGGCTTTAGGTTGGGTTGATCAAGATTTGAATATTTTGCTGCGCACCAACAAAACCCTCAATCACTAGCCCTTTTGTCAACGACCTGCAAGTAGATCGCTATCTCACCCGAAGTGACTATGGGAGGATGCAGAACTAGAATTTTGTAGCCTTGAGGGATGATGCAATGTGGTATTTTTATGTTTTCTGATACTTATCTTGCATGGATTACTTCACATTCATACTTACTTTGCCACATTACATTCATCACTTAGAACATATCATATACATCCATAAAACTTCATTGTACTGAAATAAAGTGCAACTGCTACGCTACAACAAATAATAAGCAAATAAATACATGAAGACAAAGATTTTATCGTGGTTCATCCCAATGTGGGACTACATCCACAAGAACTATTGATTATAATAGATAATTTGTACAACAAACATTTCTTAGCCTATACACTCAGTTGCAGATTAAGGCCTCTGTGGACTCAAGTCTCTACAGACTCAGTTGCAGAGCCTCATCTTCCTTCCAAAGTATAGATCAACAAGATACAACCATAACATATATTTGGATCATAAGATGATGATTATCTTCTTTACTATTCATCCCTATATACTATTATATCGAAGGATATATCATCGCAATACCACCATCCATATACTATGGACCCCCCTAATACAAGCTACTACGGTTTGAAAACCATTCATCATATACAAAATAGTATTCTTTTACAAAAAAGGAGGGGTTGTGACCCACTCTGAAGCCCATATAACTTGCATTATATCTATTGACGATCCATTTTGGCACTCCACTGCGCAATCCACTTCATGCTCTGTTGCATCCTTTACTTTGTACTCTGCTCCCCAACATGCATAGTCTTCATCAAAATCTAGGCGATCTGGGAGATCGTTGATCGCTAAGTCTACGAAATATTCGTATTAAGTAGATCCCCTCGAAGGGATCAACTTCGTGTTAGCTCAACCATAGAGTCTGACCTCAAGGGTGTCAAGAAAATTGAGCTTGTAACTACTTCTCAATAACATATGTACTTTACCCTCAGAAAAAATAACAAAGGTGCTTTAGCGACAACAACTCAACCAATTGAGCTAACCCTCAATGCTTACAAAAATATATTAATACAACAATGTCAAAATAATAATATCTCACTAGAATTAATCAATTATCCTACAAGAATATAGAAATATGTGCTTAAAATCCATTTAAGTGTTGATGGTAATTGCACTAATTAATTTAATGTTTGTGTATGAAGTGATGCAAATATACTTTATGTATTTTTTGAAATATATATATTTTTAATCTTAATATCACAATCAAATATTTTTTTTATTGAAATTTCTAAGTCTAACCCGTTAGAAATTTTCTACTTTCTTAATTACAAAACAAGTTATTTAACCATATAAATGCTGAAATAAACACAATGCAGTCTCAACCATCTACAGATCATCAACTGAAAGAAATATACAAACACACAAGGGACACCATTATTTTTCAACAATCGTCCCCTGAAAAACCCAACTTGGGAAAACTAGTGCAGTAGTTCCTAGGGTTTTATTATTAAGCAGCTTTTCCTGAGTACAATTGGGTGCCAAACTAGCTCACCCTACAGAGAAATCTATCTCATAGTAATACCTCTCTTTGGAAGTAGATATTTTGAAAGTCTACTCCACGAAACTCTCTCCAACACCTCTCTAAGGCTTAGTGTCAGCCCTCCTAGCCTCTATGTCAGCCCTCTAAGGCTCTGTGCAGCCTCTTTGGCTCTCTGCATCATTTTTTCACCCTCTGTGTCACTCACGCAAGCCCTCTCGCCCTCTGCGCAATCATTGCTAGCCTCTGTGCGGCTCCTTCTAGCTCTGCCTCTGCACTGGTCTTTCGACACTATCTTTGCCTCTCTAATATGAGCTCACTACCCCTCACTGCAAATCTAATCACTGGTTTGATTTCTCTTAGCAAACTCGCCCTAGAATATCAAATTAAGTGATCACTCTGGTGTTATCAAATTAAGTGATCACTCTGGTGTATTCTCCAACTGACCCTCAAGCCTCCTCTTATACTTTTCCTGTTGGTCCTTCAATGGTCAAGATTACATCTCTAATCAATGGCTAAGATTATATTTGACTTGATCCATGTCATTTAGAACCCTCTAACCCAGTTTTATATTAATTCCCATTAATATTTTATTTTTCCTAAGTTTAGACTTAGGAACTCCATTAAAAATATTAATTATATTAATATCTCCTAAACTGGGTAGAATTTGCCTAAACGATTTCTGGGTCTTAGATATCTCATATGCTTTAGCCTCTCCACTAATTTTCATGGCTAGATCACATTTGAAACTACCGCAAATCAACACTCCCTCGTAGCGAGGACTCTGCTCTAGTAATACTCCACACTGAGTATCACCCTGATTATACGGCACCGGTACCTATGCTGATGCTAGGCCTCCCTGCCCAACATCCTCTGCATTATCACATCCTGTACTACTACCCATGGCTCTGCCATTGCCACTACTACATATGTACGACAACTCTATCTACATGTGTGTTGTTGCTGGTCCTTTCTCCCAACACTGCATATGCACAACCCCCTCTCATCATGTTGCATCGTGCTATTGCTAACTGCTACTACACTACAACTCAGTTATTGAGAAGTAAGTAATTGGCCCACCTAACTACTGACATCCCTGTCAGGCTAGAAACACTCCCAATGATGAAGCTCTCTTTGTCGCTATCAAGTGCTCCCTATACTACCTCTGCGATGTTGCAACAACTCCTTTCCTCTCACACTGCTGCAAACCTCTTTGTTCCATCCTACATTGTTGCAATGTCCTTCATGCCTCTCGTATTGTTGCAACCTTCTAGATCTGCACTGCCCAGGACTACTCCATTATAGCACTCTCTACCACTTCATCTGCATCCATTTCTACTGACATTTGCTAGTCCTTCTACTTCTCACTTTGGGGCTCCCGTAGCAAGGATTTGATCCAAGAGTTTGGGTACCTCAAGGATCCAACCCCTCATTTCCTGTAGTCCTCCTGACTACAGCTCGATGTCTCCCTACCTCTTCTCTAGAGGTACATGAGCACTCATGGCACAATCAACATCCTCCTCTACCTCCTTTTCTACCTTTGCTGGTGCTGCCTTGGAGTCAGAGGCCTCTCCCTTGTTCTTCTTTCTCGAACATTGGTTCACATAATGACCCAATTCTCCACAATTGAAGCATTTGACCTTGGAGAGGTCATTTTTCTTCCTCTTCTCCTACTTTCTCACAGATGCTAGAGTTGCTTCCTCTTCCTTCTTGATCTGGACTCCTTTGCTACTACTTAATGTCTTCCTCAATTGTCTGATCTCTTCTTGACAGAGAGCCGCCCACAATTCTTCCCAATCTAGAGGATCTTCCTTTCCTAGAATGCTCTAGACAAATGTCTCACACTCCTCAAAGACTGCATTTAGAGCGGTCCTCACCATTAACTCCTGATCCAACATGTTCCCTATGTAAGTCAGTTAGTCCTAGATCTCCTTCAACCTACCGAGGAAGCGATATATCTGCTTCCCCTTCTACAACTGGTATGACCACAGTTGATTCTCAAGTAACATCTTCCTCTGCACGGGAGTATGCTAGTACAATTTCTTCAAGGCGTCCCACATTTCCTTTTTCGTCTCCTTCTCGGAAATATGTTGGACCACACGATCCTTGACCCCATCAAGGATGATGCATTTCGCCTTGACCATTACCTCCTCGTACTTTTCATTATCAGCCGATTCAACTGGGATCGCCACTGTTCTGAAGACGAAGGCCTTGATGTGATGTCAATCTAGAATGGATAGGATCCTAACCTTCCAGACCACAAAGTTGGACACCCCGTCCAGCCTGTCCTTATCCCTCAGCCCATTCATGGCCATCTCTTTGCTCTTCCTTTCGACTTCTTCGAGTCTCTCTACTTCCCTCTGGAATTTCTCTCTTCAACTCTCGTTGAGCCTCTATACTTCCCGCCTGGAATTTCTCTACTAAACTCCCTCTGAGTCTTGATTTCCCTTCTGGAAATCCTCCTGCCAATCGTCAAGTCACACCTCTCTGATCTCCTATGCACCTGCAACACTTATCCAGATTCCTTGGCTAGAAATTTGCCTTGGTAGCGACTCCCTCTACCTTGGTTTTCCCCGTTAGGTACTATTCTGACTTGGTAGCAACAACACCCTACCAACTTCACTCCCCGCAATATGCCCACAACTTCCTATGCCGCAACAACTGAAGGACTAAGCCTCTAGGCTCCGCGCAATCCTCGCACTAGCTAAAATGCTCTCCTAGCCAACTGTGTCAACCCTCCTGGTCTATGTTTGGCTCTGCGTGAGCCTTTTTCTACCCTCCTTAGCCTTTGTGTTGACCTCTCTCTAGCCCGAACTAATGATGCAGTCCCTCTGCATCAACCCTTCTTCTGTCACTTTCTACAAGGAACAACTTTTGTCACTCGGGACAACTGTTTCTGCTGCAAATGTTCTGCTTCAGTTGATGCCTTCAGCTCTCCCGTGATCTGCAACCTCGCTCTAATACCATGTTGAAATTTCTAAGTCTAACCCATTAGAAATTTTCCTACACTATCTGATTTATTTCTCCTACTTGTTTAATTACATAACAAGTTATTTAACCATATAAACACTGAAATAAACACAATGTAGTCTCAACCATCTATAGATCATCAGGTGAAAGAAATAGACAAACACATAAGGGACACTATTATTTTTGGACAATTGTCCCCAGAAAAACCCAACTTGGGAAAACCGGTGCAAATATTCTAAGGGTTTTATTATTAAGCAACATTTCTTGAGTACAACTGGGTGCCAAACTGGCTCACCCTACAGAGAAATCTATCTGGTAGTAATACCTCTCTTCAGAAGCAGATATTCTGAAAGACTGCTCCACGAAACTCTCTCCAGCACCTCTCTGAGGCTCAGCGTCGGCCCTCCTAGCCTCTGTGTCAGCCCTCTAAGGCTCTTCATAGCCTTTCTGACCCTCTGCATCACTTCTGCAGCCTTTGTGTCCCTCACGCAAGCCCTCTGGCCCTTTGTGCAGTCACTGCTGGCCTATGTGTCTGCCTCTTTGCCTCTGCATTGGTCTTCCGGTACTATCTCTGCCTCTTTACTACCCACTCACTTCTCCTCATTGCAAATCTGATCACTCGTTCAATTTCTCTTACCAAACCCCGCTCTAGAAAATCAAACTCAGTGATCACTCTGGTGTATTCTCCAACTGACCCTCAAGCGTCCTCTTATACTTTTCCTGTTGGTCCTTCAATGGCCGAGATTACATATCTAATCAATAGTTCAGATTAGATTTGTCTTGATCCATGTCATTTAGAACCTTCTAACCCAGTTTTATATTAATACCCATTAATATCTTATTTTTCCGAAGTTTAGACTTACGAACTCCATTAAAAATATTAATTAATTTAATATCTCCTAAACCAGGTAGAATCTGCCCAAACCATTTCTAGGTCTTGGAGATCTCATGTGCTTTAGCCTCTCCACCAATTTTCATGGCTAGAGCAGATCCGACGCTACCACAAATCAACCTGTAACTACCTCTCAATAGCATATGTACTTTACCCTTAGAAAAAATAACAAAGGTGCTTTAGCGACAACAACTCAACCAATTGAGCTAATCCTCAAAGCTTACAAAAATATGTTAATACAACAATATCAAAATAATAATATCTCACCAGAATTAATCAATTATCCTATAAGAATGTAAAAATATGTGCTTAAAATCCATTTAAGTGTTAATGGTAATTGCATTAATATAATGTTTGTGTGTATGAAGTGATGCATATATATATATTAATAATATATATATATATATATATAAATATACTATATATATATATATATATATATATATTTGTTATAAACATGAGCTATGTGTACTTTTTATTAAGGGCATACATAATAGGGCAAAACGGGTATCAGTAACAACTAATAACATGCACAGACACATGCGTGACTACTACATACAGAAGGAAACAAAAAATATAGACATACCAACACTATAGGATGGACATAACACCATCCAGGGAAGCGAAGGAAGCACATCAAAACATACAGAGATATCGAGCCTAAAGTGCACAAAACCAGCCTTGTCGCTTTGGGGAAAAAAATTAAAAAGTTGAAATACACTATGAAGTAACATAGTGAAAAATTAATATCATATTAAATTTATGATAAATTATTAAAAAATATAAAATTCACAAAGTTTAAGTGTATTTTGAAACAATGTTAATAGACAATAGGAGAGATAATACCCGTAAGGTGTATGCCAATTGATTTATGTGGGGTTTAATCCCCACTAGGTTGGAGTTTTAAATCTCATAGGGAGGGGTTGAGGATAGAAGCCACCTTTAAGGAAATTAGATTATCATAATGAGTGTTCAAACTTGACCGACTTCACACATCTTGATAATAGGCATCCCACTAGTAAACAAATTGTTCTTCTATTCAACATTGAATTGACCCTACAACGCCAACTTATTAAAAATAAAAAAATATATATATATATATATATATCAAATAAAAACCCAATTAATAAAACATTTAAATAATATTCAAACTTTCATACATTACCTTTATTTCACCGTTATTTCTTAGATGTGCATACCTTTTTCTCTATTCAAATTCATTAAACTTACACGTGTCATATCCATATTAACTCAGAACATGAAAACATTATCCATTAAATCCAATAATGTAATAAGACAACATAATGCACAAATGGCATGGGTCCCAATTTCCATCAAACTCAGTTGAAAATAGATATAATTAAGGGGTAAAGTTATACGGGACCTACCTCAATTTCATATGGCACATATTACCACATAGTAATGACCCATGTACAATCTCATTTGACCTTGGTGTTTAATTGCAAAGTTAATTTGTACAATTAAACATTGAATGAAAATGTTGAGTTGTGGTGGTTGGTTTGAAATGTTGGGAAGTAGGCCTTTTGCACTCTTCTTTTTCGAGTTCAAATTTCTGATTATATTTTGGCTAAGATAGACACTTCATGAATGAGGTCTTTTTAGAGGTGTGTCTGGGGACATCTTGGCCTTATAAAGTTATAAGTTTTTTACTAAACAATTAATACTAACTTATAGTGTATAATAATAATAAATTTGATTTAAACTCAAAGCTCATCCAAATAATTCTAACTAATTACTTATTTTTTCAAATCTTCATAAGGAAAAGACATTCAATACAATCAAGACAAAATCATCCCATCAAGCAGGTTTAATGGTTAAGAACATGTGTTTCATAAGAGGTAACATGTTCAAATCCAAAAAGGAGTAGAGTATATACATCTTTATAGACTTTAGTGGTCAAATCATTGTGTGCATCCATAAACAAAAAAAGTCTCATACATCAATTTGGTTATCCCATAAATAAATAAAAAATTGTATATATCAATTTGATGTCTAACTTGATCATGATTTTTATCATTCCACTTAATTAAAAAAACAATACAAACAAAAATAACTAATGCAACAATTTAATATTTAACTTAACTATGACTTTTATCATTCCTCTTGATAAACAATTGTTGATATGTAATAGTTATATTCAATTTAACCACCCTTATCTCATGATAAAAAATTGTTGATATGTAACAACTAATTCCCATTTAATTACAATTTTTAATTATCAAATGATACCGGTTTAACTAACTTTTAACTTAAACACCTTCTTAAATTATTTCATTTTTATATCTTTTAGTTATTTATTTATTTATTTTAATTTCTAGTAATTTCTCGTTCTAATAAATAGTTATTCTAACTAACCATTATATATTTATATATAAAAAAGTAAGGTCTTCAATCTAACTAATTCCCATTTAAATTACAATTTTTAATTATTAAATGATATCGTTTTAACTAACTTTTAACTTAAACGCCTTTTAAATTATTTCATTTTTATATCTTTTAGTTATTTATTTATTTATTTTAATTTCTAGTAATTTCTCGTTCTAATAAATAGTTATTCTAACTAACCATTATATATTTATATATAAAAAAGTAAGGTCTTCAATCTAACTAATTCCCATTTAAATTACAATTTTTAATTATTAAATGATATCGTTTTAACTAACTTTTAACTTAAACGCCTTCTTAAAATTATTTCATTTTATATATATTTTAAGGTTTGGTCACGATGATAACTAACTTCCTTTAAATTATCAGGATGACTTTTTGACTCTGGCCCTAAGTCAAAATTAGTCGTTGGTCAAGATAGCTATTGGAGGCTCTGCTCTAACTATTTAACATGCAAAGCTTCATCTGTTTCTTCAACTTGTCCCGATGATGAACCACACTGGTTGGTTCGAAACGCGTCGACAAAGGTCTTTCTATATGTGATTTACACCGAAATTCTTCTTATAAGAATAGCTCATAATAATATTAGATTATCATTATATTATTTAAAT
>APFE031133961.1:41285-53141 GCA_000404065.3 Pinus taeda
TAATATATTTTATTTTATTTTTCATTTTTAATGGGTTATGGTGAAGTTAAACATCAAATTCGTATATGATATTTTCTTTGTTTGATGACATAAAAAGCTTATTAGTTAAACATCAAATTCGTATATGATATTTTCTTTGTTTGATGAGATAAAAAGCTTATTTTACCTCGTGATTTGATTATTAGAATTTAAACCTTAATTTTGAACTTTTAACTTTTTATAAAAAAACACAAGTTCACTCACAGAATTATGATTACCATCATAGAACTTTTTGAATATTACTACAGAATTATGATTACCATCATAGAACTTTTTGAATATTACTACTTGAATGGCATGACATATGTGTGCATTAAGTTCATTCACAAAGCATTCACTTATGCTGTGTGCTTTGCATGTGTTCAGCCCACAAGATTATGATTATCATCTTCATAAAACTCTTTGGAAATCCAAAGAAACATTACTAGAATGGCATGGAATATGTGTGCATTAAGTAATGTTCATTCGCTTATGATTTGTGATTTGTATGTGTAAATGTGTGACTATTTAAAAAAGGTTTACCAAATAAAATTTATTTTTTAATTTAATTGTGTAATTTGGTGGTATATCAATATATTATATTGTGTGATATGGTGTAATTTAGAAGTGTTTTTATTGAATTTTTATCTATTTAAATAAGATGTTTGGATTGGATAAGGTTTTTATTTGATTTTTTTTAATTATAAATTTGTTATTTTTATTCTAAATTTATTACTGAAGTATTCAATATGCAAATATAGTTTTTGATGAACTTCCTATGGACTCTTTTTGAATTCTTTTGCGTGGGCTAAATCTAGTTTTGGCACAACATTTCAACCTATTGGGATGAGAGATTGATGGCTTCTTGCTTTTTGCAATTCCTACACAAAGGCCCTCTAAAAGTTTTGATTATGTCTTTGTGGAGCAAAATATGCAACTACAATCCCTTGCTATAGAAATTCCAATTAATATGGTAGTTCAAAAGATCAAACCAAACCAAAATGTATTAGATTGTCTTTTCTTTCATCAAGAGATAAGCAAAGGAGGGAAATGCCTAAATCATGTGCTTTTGATAGAAGGGGTGTGTATTGTTGAAACAACGATCTCAATATATCATTGTGTGACATGGTGTAATTTAGAGGTATTTCCATTAAACTGTTACCTATGTTTACTAAGTTAAGTCCAGTTAAATTAGTTCCAAATTGTTTGACAAACTAATAGAGAGTTAATAGTCAGTTGATACATGCATGCACTCAACTAATGTACTCTAGTTAACTGAAGATTCCCTCATCAGAAAGTCATGCATGTCTATTTTGATAAAGACCTAGTTTAGATTAAGGTCAAGGACAGTGTACTATCAGTTGCATGTGTTTTCTTATAAAGAAAACTCATGCATGCAGAAGGAATCATTCCTTGAAGATTGCACAGTTTTGACAGTGTGTGAGATAAGGAGATCATCCACTTGGTAAAGCGAGTTTTTTCACTTGGTTGAAGGAGATCATCCCAAAGGAACAACACAAGGAAATAGGAGCTTGGAGGACAGAATTATGATTACCATCATAGAACTTTTTGAATATTACTACTTGAATGGCATGACATATGTGTGCATTAAGTTCATTCACAAAGCATTCACTTATGCTTTGTGCTTTGCATGTGTTCAGCTCACAAGATTATGATTACCATCTTCATAGAACTCTTTGGAAATCCAAAGAAACATTACTACTCGAATGGCATGGAATATGTGTGCATTAAGTAATGTTCATTTACTCATGCTTTGTGATTTGTATGTGTAAATGTGTGACTATTTTAAAAAGGTTCACCAAATAAAATTTATTTTTTAATTCAATTGTGTAATTTGGTGGTATATCAATATATTATATTGTATTATATTGTGTGATATGGTGTAATTTAGAGTTGTTTTCATTAAATTTTTATCTACTCAAATAAGATGTTTGGGATTGGATAAGGTTTTTATTTGATTTTTTTTAATTATAAATTTGTTATTTTTATTCTAAATTTATCACTGAAGTATATAAATAAAGGTAATTTAAACATGTGACCTGAAATTAGTGTTAACTTCATTTCATTTTTTAGTTTTCTATAACAAGTTTTTTAATTTTCCCCAATTGCTTTTAAAACTAACTTAATTAATTAAAAATTAGCATTCAACAACTAAAATAAATTGATAATAGAGTTCTCCTATATGGTCTACATCTCTAGGTTCGTTATGATTGGTATGATGAACTTCCTATGGACTCTTTTTGAATTCTTTTGCATGGGGCTAAATCTAGTTTTGGCACAACATTTCAACCTATTGGGAGGAGAGATTGATGGCTTCTTGCTTTTTGCAATTCCTACACAAAGGCCCTCTAAAAGATTTGATTATGTCTTTGTGGAGCAAAATATGCAACTGCGATCCCTTGCTATAGAAATTCCAATTATTATGGTAGTTCAAAAGATCAAACCAAACCAAAATGTATTAGATTGTCTTTTCTTTCATCAAGAGATAAGCAGAGGAGGGAAATGCCTAAATCATGTGCTTTTGATAGAAGGGGTGTGTATTGTTGAAACAACGATCTCAATATATCATTGTGTGACATGGTGTAATTTAGAGGTGTTTTCATTAAACTTTTACCTATGTTGAAATATGGCAACAAGAATATTCCAATTTAATTTGTCCTTGAATTAAATTGTGAATTAAAATCGAATTTAGTCTTAACAACTACTTGGAAATAATTAGTTAAGTTATTTTGACTTAATTAGTTGGAGAAATTCAAGTTGGAAGTCTTTCTGAAGTCATGCAAGAGTTATCCCTTAAATTAAAAAGATAAGAATGAGTTATATTTGAGTTGTAATTAGTTAACTTAGTTTACTAAGTTAAGTTCAGTTAAATTAGTTCCAAATTGTTTGACACACTAATAGAGAGTTAATAGTCAGTTGATGCGTGCATGCACTCAACTAATGTACTCTAGTTAACTGAAGATTCCCTCATCACAAACTCATGCATGTATATTCTGAGAAAGACCTAGTTCAGATTAAAGTCAAGGACAATGTACTATCAGTTGCATGTGTTTTCTTATAAAGAAAACTCATGCATGCAGAAGGAATTATTCCTTGAAGATTGCGCAGTTCTGACAGTGTGTGAGATAAGGAGATCATCCACTTGGTAAAGCAAGTTTTTTCACTTGGTTGAAGGAGATCATCCCAAAGGAACAACACAAGGAAATAGGAGCTTGGAGGGTAGAGAGGAAGGCTTGTGAAAAGCCAAGATTGCTTGTGAGCATTTGTGAGTATTGTACTGGGAGCTGGTTAGCTGTGAGAGCTAAGGATTTGTATAATTCCTATGTATTTCCACCTTGTATGATAATACAGATAGTGGGGTTTTTAGCTGAGGCTTTCTCCAAAGTATTTTCATGTGTATTGTGCATTGATTCTTCTTCTTCTAGTTATATTGTTGAGCTCGATCTTTAAGCTTCTGCAAATTGATAGTAGTAGGTTATAGTATTCTGCTTTGATTTATATTGCATTGTCGGGTTAACCTACACCAGATTTTCTACATGGTATCAGAGCTAGATTTATTAATGCTCAATTTGTAAAGAATTTCTACATGGTATCGGAGCTATGAATAGTATACTGAGAAGAGAATTAGAAGTTTGAAGTTCAGGGGTTGCAGGTGAAAATCGAATTCATATCATAATTCAAGGTTGGCCAATGGCGTTCTATGACTTGAGACTCGAGTATGCCTTGGAGGGTAGCTTGAATTACATAGCATGGAAAGATAGAATGGAGGCTATAGTAGAATACAATGGCTTGAAGGATTTAATTGATCAAGAAATCCCAAAGCCAGCTTCAACTAATGCACAATAGTTGGCTAAGTGGAAGAAGTGTGTGGCAAAGGCGAGACAAATCATCCTTGAGGGAGTTCGAGACCATATTGTCTCGAGTCTCCATGGAAAGAATACTCCATTTTCAATGTGGAAAGCATTGAAGGACCTCTACCAGAATAGTAGCGACCAGAGGAAATTGGCACTGAAGGTTAAGCTTCGAAGAATCAAGATGGAGAAGGGTGATACTATTTCCACATATCTAAACAAGTTCACCACCTACATGGATGAGCTTAGCAGTGTGGAAATATCTACTGCTGATGATGATATGGTGAGACTCACTCTCCTTGGCCTTCCAAAGACTTGGAATAGCTACCAGGACTTTGTGAATGGAAGGGAAAAACTGTCGAATTAGGAACGACTGTGGTCAGATCTCATGCAGGAGGAGATCAGGAGGAGCACATGAGATGGTTCTTCATCAAAGAATGATGATGAAGAAAATCTGGGCTTAGCAAGTAAGGCAAGGAAAGGGAAGGGGAAGGCGTCCCATTCCAAATCGATTTTTTCTCATGGAGGGAAGAAGGGTGACAAGTCTAAAGTGAGATGCTTTTATTGTCATGAGATGGGACATTATGCGACTAAATGCGCATCGGAGAAGTCCAAGAAGGGATCCTCAGAAGGATAGGAAGGTGAGGCATTAGCCTCTCAGTTCGACTTTACCCTCATTGCATGCATGGTGTCATCGATGATGGGTTGTGTCTGGTATCTTGACAATGGAGCCTCATTCCACATGACCAGTGATAAAATTTTATTCAATGCCTTGGAGGAGAAAGACCTTAAGATGTGCATAGAGATGGGTGACGACGGGAAGTATAGTGTTTCAGGAGTAGGCACAGTTGCTTTTCAGAGGGAGCATGGAGCTCCTCTCACCTTAACAGATGTGATGTATGTGCCTGGACTGAAGAACTTGGTATCAGTTGTGATGTTGGAGGAAAAAGGCCATAATGTTGTCTTCAATAAAGGAAAGGCATTCCTAAGACACATAGCCACGGGTCAGACCAAGAGGATAGGGATTTGGGTGAAGAATCTCTATAAACTAGAGGTAGATGATTGTGCAGCATTGAGTAGGAAAGCAGAATTGGTGCAAAGCCAAGACATTGGCAAGTTGTGGCATAGGCGGTTGGGCCATTTGCATCATGGGGCTTTGAAGATAATGCAATAGATATATACATGAATTCCCAAAGGTAAACTTGAGCAAGTTGACACATGCAAAGGTTATACCTTGGGAAAGTACACCAAGTCTTCCTTTCATGATCAAGACATTCAAGCAAATGCTATCTTAGAGCAAGTTCATACTGATGTGTGTGGACCATTCTCAATGGCATCCATAGTGAAGCAAATGTATTATGTGATTTTCATTGATGATTATTCTCGAAAATGTTGGATTTATTTCATGCAGAAGAAGGACCAAAACTTCACAAAGTTTTGTGAGTTCAAATCTTTGGTCGAGAAACAGTTAGGGAATAAGATCAAGGCCTTGAAAAGTGACAACGGTGGATAATATGTCTCTCAAGAGTTTAAGGACATCTGTGCAGTGGAAGGAATTAAACGAGAGTTGTTGGCACCTCATAACCCATAGCAGAATGGGGTGGCTGAGAGGAAGAACAAAACTATTGTAGGGGCAGCATGGGATATGCTGCATGAGTAAGGCCTACCACTTCACTTGTGGGCTAAGGCATGCAACACAATGGTCTATTTGTAGAATAGAAGCCCGCATCTCATACTTGGGATGAAGACACCAGAGGAAGCTTTCTCCGGTAAGAGACCAGATGTGGGTCACTTCAAGATCTTTGGCTCATCGGTATATTACCATGTGACAAAGGATGCACGAAAGAAGCTTGAGCTAACAACATAGTTGGGGATACTTGTGGGGTACACTGATACACCTCACAATTATCGAAGGATAGTGGCTTGCAGAAATCTCAAGTTTGATGAGTAGAAGGCCATGTGAGTTTCCCTTAAGAGGGAGCTCCAACTATAGGTTGTGGAAGAACTATTGGTTCCTAAGGAGGAGGAGCCTCAGACTGATGTGAAGCAGCCGCATGCAGAGGTTCAAAGAGTGGAGACATCCACTCAAGCAGAGTCTTCCAGAGATGGATGGAAGCTCACAAGAGAAGCTGACAGGTTCTTGGAGGATGCAAGAGAGAATGTGGGAGCACCATCTTGTCAGCGCAGACAGAGGAGGTCACCTAAGAGGTACATTAGATACATGGCCCTTGCTGGGGAATGTGTTGAGACTGAGCCATCTTCCTTTGAGGTAGTAGTGCAACAGCCGATTTGGGTTGATGTTATGGTGGAGGAGTATGACTCCATGTTCGTAACAATGTTTGGGAGGTGGTTCCAAGACCGAAGAACAAGTCAGTTGTGAATTCCCGTTGGCTTATAAGGTAAAGCAAGTTGTTGATGATGGGAGGATCATGTTGCTGCAGTATATTTCGACAGAGGAGCAAGATAATGACATTTTGACAAAGGCACCGTTAAAGTGTAAATTTGAGTTCCTTATAGACAAGATCACGGTGGCAGATAATCCCTTTCTTGTTGAGAGGAAGTGTTAAAATATGGCAACAAGAATATTCCAATTTAATTTGTCCTTGAATTAAATTGTGAATTAAAATCAAATTTAGTCTTAACAGCTACATGGAGATAATTAATTAAGTTATTTTGACTTAATTAGTTGGAGAAATTCAAATTAGAAGCCTTTCCGAAGTCATGCAAGAGTTATCCCTTAAATTAAGGAGATAAGATTGAGTTATATTTGTGTTGTAATTAGTTAACTCAGTTTACTGAATTAAGTCCAGTTAAATTAGTTCCAAATTGTTTGAGAAACTAATAGAGAGTTAACAGTTAGTTGATGCATGCATGCACTCAACTAGTGTACTCCAGTTAACTGAAGATTCCCTCATCAAAAACTCACGCATGTCTATTCTGAGAAAGACACAGTTGAGATTAAAGTCAAGGACAGTGTACTATCAGTTGCATGTGTTTTCTTATAAAGAAAACTCATGCATGCAGAAGGAATCATTCTTTAAGGATTGCGCAGTGTTGATAGTGTGTGAGATCAGGAGATCATCCACTTGGTAAAGCGAGTTTTTCCACTTGGTTGAAGGAGATCATCCCAGAAGAACATCGCAAGGAAATAGGAGCTTGGAGGGCAGAGAGGAAGGCTTGTGAGAAGCCAAGATTGCCTTTGAACATCTATGAGGATTGTACTGAGAGCTGATTGGCTGTGAGAGCTAATGCTTTGTATAATTCCTATGTATTTCCACCTTGTATGATAATATAGATAGTGGGGTTTTTAGCTGAGGCTTTCCCCAAAGTATTTTCATGTGTATTGTGCATTGATTCTTCTTCTTCTGATCATATTGTTCAGCTCGATCTTTAAGCTTCCACAAACTGATAGTAGAAGTAGGTTATAGTATTCTGCTTTGATTTATATTGCATTATCAGGTTAACGTGCACCATATTTTCTACATGGTATCAAAGCTAGATTTATCAATGCTGGATTTGTAGAGAATTTCTACAACCTACTCAAATAAGATGTTTGGGATTGGATAAGGTTTTTGTTTGAAATTTTTTTAATTATGAATTTGTTATTTTTATTCTAAATTTATCACTGAAGTATATAAATAAAGGTGATTTAAACATGTGACCTGAAATTAGTGTTAACTTCATTTCATTTTTTTGTTTTCTATAACAAGTTTTTTAATTTTCCACGATTGCTTTTAAAACTAACTTAATTAATAAAAAATTAGCATTCAAGAACTAACATAACATAGACAACGTTCCATAAATTGATAATAGAGTTCTCCTATATGATCTAAATCTCTAGGTTCGTTTTGATTGATATGTGAAGTATTCAATATGCAAATATAGCCTTTGATGAACTTCCTATGGACTCTTTTCGAATTCTTTTGCATGGGCTAAATCTAGTTTTGACACAACATTTCAACCTATTGGGAGGAGATATTGATGGCTTCTTGCTTTTTGCAGTTCCTACACAAAGGCCCTCCAAAAGTTTTGATTATGTCTTTGTGGAGCAAAATATGCAACTGCAATCCCTTGCTATGGAAATTCCAATTAATATGGTAGTTCAAAAGATCAAACCAAACCAAAATGTATTAGAATGTCTTTTCTTCCATCAAGAGATAAGCAGAGGAGGCAAATGCCTAAATCATGTGCTTTTGATAGAAGGGGTGTGTATTGTTGAAACAACGATCTCAATATATCATTGTGTGACATGGTGTGATTTAGAGGTGTTTTCATTAAACTTTTACCTACTCAAATAAGATGTTTGGGATTGGATAAGGTTTTTATTTGAAATTTTTTAACTATGAATTTGTTATTTTTATTCTAAATTTATCACTAAAGTATACAAATAAAGGTGATTTAAACATGTGACCTAAAATTAGTGTTAACTTCATTTAATTTTTTAGTTTTCTATAATAAGTTTTTTAATTTTCCACAATTGCTTTTAAAACTAACTTAATTAATAAAAAATTAGCATTCAAGAACTAAAATAACATAGACAATGTTCCATAAATTGATAATAGAGTTCTCCTATATGGTCTACATCTCTAGGTCCGCTATGATTGTTATGTCAAGTATTCAATATGCAAATATAGTCTTTGATGAACTTCCTATAGACTCTTTTCGAATTCTTTTGCATGGGCTAAATCTAGATTTGACACAACATTTCAACCTATTGGGAGGAGAGATTGATGCCTTCTTGCTTTTTTCAATTCCTACACAAAGGCCCTCCAAAAGTTTTGATTATGTCTTTGTGGAGCAAAATATGCAACTGCAATCCCTTGCTATAGAAATTTCAATTAATATGGTAGTTCAAAAGATCAAACCAAACCAAAATGTATTAGATTGTCTTTTCTTCCATCAAGAGATAAGCAGAGGAGGGAAATGCCTAAATCATGTGCTTTTGATAGAAGGGGTGTATATTGTTGAAACAACGATCTTTACCCAGTGGAAAGATGGTGAGTTATAGAACTTGAGTCTCCCTTATATCATTTCCGAAGCACGATTATGGAGATAGGGACCGAATCCCTCCAAATATAGGGTTGACTAAGGCATGCTTGGATCTAGAACTTTTGATAGGAATGTGTACTATTGAAACAAAAATCTCCACCCAATGAAGAGATGGTGAGTTAGAATGTGATTTTCCCTTATATTGTTTCCAAAGCATGATTATGGAGATAGGGGTTAAATCCCCCCAAATTTGCAGAATTTACAAGTAAATTCCACTTCTCTTCATTTCCTAAGCCACAACAACATATGCTTCTTCAGTGGCTCAATACCATGACATGGTGCCCATATAACTTTGGATCTTAGTATCCATTAGCAATCTCCACACCTTGTTGAAGCCACTTGGATGCTAATCCTAGATCACTCCTCCCCACTGATAAGTGTTTGAACCACCAAAAGTTTGGTTTCATTCAAAAAATAAGTTAGGGTATAATTCCCTCACTTTTTTGGTTTCCAACCATTATGCTTTACTTAGATGCATTCCTTTTAGACCCACATGAAGATACTCCATATCACATTTCCACAAAATCCTCACCCTCCTATCCAGAACAATATCTTCCCACAACTCATCAGAAAAATCTTCAACAAAAGGACCTTGAACATTTTCACTTTGATCCATGATCACAGGAGGATCATATAGTTTCAAGTTTTCAACATTAACCATGGAATACAACATATATGGAGATAATTCTAATAAAAGAGTAAGATTTTCCAAATTTTAAATGGACCGTACTTAATTGGCTTAAACTTTTACCTTCACCTTGAAGGCATTCTTTGTTAATGTGTAACCAAACTTGATCACCACCTTGAAAGTGATGATCTACCTAATATTTGTCACATAGCCTTATACTTAGGTTTGGCTTTCTTCCAATTGATCTTATATGGTGTGATGAACCAATTGGATCTTTTGGATGAACTTTTTGGCTTTGTTTGTATCAATACATCCATTCACTAGTAAATATTTCCTATGAGTGAATTCCAAAGGAGGCTTAGGCAAATATCCAAAACATTTATCACACCACTACATAAGGCACTAAAATCTAATTGCCTTCTGTTAAATGTTTGACAAAATTGTGTCTTTATTTCGATGGGCCTCATTTTCCAGGCTCGTTGGTGTAACTCGGTCAAATAATTGACCGGACAAATTGTTGTCGGATATCTAATGTCAATCTCTAGTCGGATGAACAACCGACAGGAGATGAATACTCTATCGAGTATCTAATGCTAATTTTGTCAGATATCCGATGGCATCCTATTGGATAGTCCACAAATTCAACCAGAAGAATTTGGTGACATTGCATCAGATAGTCGACAATAAATCCGCGAGCCTCTAGTCGGATAAACAATAAACATGAGATGAATAATATGTCGAGTATCTGGCACCATAGGCATCTGATATCTGACAGAATTCCACCAAACAGTCCACAAATTCAATGATAAGAATATGATGACGGGAATCGGATAGTCGACGCATAATCTGACGGACATCCAACAACACATTCTAGCCTTCTGGTGCCGGAAACTTGACGGATGTCGATGTGCATCCAACGACCACATCGTACTCGACCACCCTATGGGACCTTATGTTTTCGAACATCTAACGATTGATAGGGGCATATCCGATGACCCCTCTAGACGACTTTGGTGTTGGAAATCCAACGGGTAATGGAGTATTAAAAAAATAAAATTATATTCACAAAATCATATCTCAATTTTATTATTTTTTTAATGCTAAGGTTAGCTACAACAAAATATTATAGAGAATGATGTTTAGTCAGGAAAAATCATATCTCAATTTTATTATTTTTTTAATGCTAAGGTTAGCTACAACAAAATATTATAGAGAATGATGTTTAGTCAGGGAAAATGTAATGGCATAGAAAATAATAATGGCCAAAATATAATATTATTGTTAGTCTCTTTGGGAGTTATCAAGGGCCCCTGATATGATGGTTGAGGCTTTACATTAGAGCATGGCTACATGTTGTATTTGTGTGATCCACTAGGCTCGATATCATCAAGCAGTTGTAAATCCCTCAATCCTATGGTTGATAAGGCGCATCACCCCTGAACCCACACACATTTCAATGTGAATTTAACTCTTGACTCAATTTGACAACCCACACTTATTCCATCTAAAGATTGATGTCTCACGTCAAGTGGGAAGATGAAGCTTTTATAATGCACACATTTCTACCAAGTGATATGATCCAACAACTATGAGCGATGCATATCAACGACTATCATGATACATTGGAATTCTAGGTGCATGGGAGTTAACGACCTTGCCCTGATCTAGTATTGATTGTTGTGGTATCTAATCCATAGCTCGATAAGCCTTAAAAGAAGCATCTTTCTCAAAATGAATCTTGGTTAATTGAACAAGAAAGATAATCAAGCATGCTGGGGATGAGTTATGCGAAATTCTAATACTTGTGCCGAAATTGTTTGGCAAACTGAAGTGTTGTACATTAGATTGAAGTTTTGGGGGCCTATGTTTCTTTTGGAAATGTTTCATTTCATTTTAGAATGTGTTCAGAAGCAAGGATTATATTAATGACATGAACCCTAAAAGATGTCGTGCATATGCTACTAGTTGAGATATGCTACCCTACAAAAGATATATGGATTTTTAACCTTAATACGTCCTTTACTGATTTCATCACATATGGATTTTATGGTTTTGGGCATTTGGATTTTGGAAAGAAAACTTTCATATGACAAAAGTTAGATAAAAATTAGAAATATATGTTGTAAACCCTAATAGTTTGGTAGGAAATCCATAGGGTTCATGGATAAAACCCTAGAGCTAGACCTGAATCAATGTTTCTGCTAAAAGAAGGAAAACCTAGCTTACACAAAGAAGGAATAACATCATGTTGATTCAAGAACATGTAATTATTTTTAACTATAATAGTTA